>OZ022525.1:20300917-20574862 GCA_963989415.1 Cerceris ruficornis
GCCGCGCAGCAGCTAATAATCTCGAAGAGCCTTCTCTCATCTTTATTTCGAGCTCGATTTTGCGTTCCAAGTCATATTCCTAAAAATGAGAAGGGTAACGATTACGTTATAGTTACGTTGTATAAGGAACGATATTTCCATCTGTTAAAAAAACAAGATTTCTTTCAAAACGGAGATATTTAGGAAACGTTCGTAGTTCGATCAACACATATTTTCGATCGTGCGATTTCTAGAGACGAGTCGGTAGAGCGGAAACGGAATTAACGAGGCGAGTAAGCTGATTCTATGAATCGAGCGGTGTAACATGTAAAGCCAGATATACACATATATACATATTTCTAATCGTTGCATTTCGAAAACGCACGACGACTCGAATTTCGTTGTCGCGGCATGGGCTGACGAAATCGAGGAAGAATCGGTCGAACGGTAGATCCTTTTCGCCGATAAAAATTTACCGATCGCACTTTTGAAAAAACATTCTGCTCGATCTATTTTACAAGTATTATTTGTACGTTGCGTAAACGAAGAAGAGACGTATATGTCAGATAGGATTTTGTCTCTACGAGATTCCAAGAGTTTTTCTCCTCGAGCGATTTCTCGAGGATACGCGTAGGCGCGCCAGCGTGTACGGGCGTGGGCTCATACTCGCATACTCGCTCAATCACATTCGATACGCGTCGCACAAACGACTTTTGTCGATGATGTCGCCCAAGGGGACATCAAATGCTACCTACCTTCGAGTTACGCGCGAGCTGTCGAACATAATACAGATCCAAGTCTCGAAGCGGCTCGGCTTGCCCGACGGAACACCCTCCACTACGATCCGTTGCTCCTCTTATTTTCGAGGAGATCGGTACCGAACCACGCGAATCTGAGATTAAGACTCCACAGTTTTCAGAGGGGCGCGAATTCTTCGTTTCGATATCGGTAATAGAAAATCGATCGACTTCCGGTTGTCCGAGAATCGTTAAAGGTGCAAGGCACGAATCCATTCTTTCGGCGATTCAAAATATTTCTATGGCAGCTATACTTTGTCGATGCATTTTAAATGCTAGGGTGTCGGGACCGAGAGGGGGGAGGACGAGAGAGAGAGAGAGAGAGAGAGAGAGAAACGAAGAGAAGGAAAACGGTATTATTTATCGTAAAACGCAGTCATAGTTATTGGCTAATTGGAAATGTCTGATTTAAGATTTACAGCTTATCGTGAACAGTAGGAATTTGCAATAAAAATTTTCAAGCAGAAACCATTGAAGAATGTCGACTCTTCAAAATTCCGCTGTCAGAAAATGTTATAACCTTCCCGGATGCGTAGATCCCTTCTCGTTCTCGAAAGCTCGTGAGTCGACAAATTTATCACTGGTCTATGCTGGTCCTATACTAAGAAGCAGGGAAACGCGTATTGACCTTACAAAATTCGTGCTTTCCTCTCCCTCTCTCTTCCTTTCCTTCCTTTCCGGATCTTTTCCCCTTTTTAAGAATTATACCCTCCAGATCAGAAGATCTACTCTTACAAAACAGACTGCTACTTTCCGGTAGGAAGTTTTTCTTTGTAATAATTTAAGAGTAGAGCGGTACCCGACCGAGGGACGCGTCTCACTCGCGGTGCGACGTAAACCACAAATGTGGGAGATAATCGCCGTGCAGAAACGGCCGTTGCCCTTTTCGCGAAACGAAACGAAACGAAACTGAAAGTCCTAATAGCTGCGGTCCTCGTGGTCGTTGCCGGCGTCGTAGACGATCTCAAAAGCGGATTCGCGTTGTACTGCCACGCATCGCAAACGTCGCGACGAATTGGATGTTAAAAGAGAGGGAAAGAGAGTGGGGCTCGCACGATTTACGGAGAGACGGTAAACAGCGAGGAGTAAAGGTGCGAGCAGCGGTTTACGTTTGTAAATCCCTAAGGACCATCGTTCATTCTAGGATCTTTTACCTATGCATTAACAGAAAATCGATAAATAATTCTCTCGATAAACTGTTCTTCATAATTCACAATTCGAAGTTGTAAGTGCGGCAGGAGTTAAGGACCAGTGGAAAACATTTCTGACATAAATTCGCGGTATACGGATGACATGAATCTACAGTATTCCATAGAAGATGAGAAGGATAGGCACAAGAAGGACGGCAAACGACGTTTGTTCGACGGCTATACACTGTAAAAAGTGGTTATGTCTGCCTCTTGTAAAAGTAACCAGTTGATGAGAGTGCACGAGTTGTAATCGCCTACGTTTAACGGTTTTCAGTAGATATTACAATTAGACCTTTCCGTTAGTCGCGTGACCAGACCGGTGACGCTTGGTTATGGAGTTACACGATAGAAATGTCGAGATATAATTATTTCTTCCTTTCTCGAGATAACTCGATGACGTTACCGCGTCGACGCTTCATCTTGAATGATCGACTACACGAAGAATCTTTTAAAACTCTGTTACTTTAAAACTTGCACTTACCGCGACATTTTTGCTGTTCCGTACACTTTCCCGCCTTCGTACTCTTGTCTGGTAATCGCTCAACGAACGTAGATAGACATTTTCTTTGTTGGAAAGTGAATTCAATGAGCCACGAGACGTTCCATTCTTCTTGCGCGGCGCCATTTTTCCATCGTTTCCATGGCGTCCATTAGTTTCCACTTGGCTTCGTTCTCTCCTTCCATCTCCGTCCAGTTCTGTCTGGCTATAGTCCACAGCAGTCTATAGCAATCTGTAGCTGTCAGCTGACTATAGGTCAGGTCGTTAGATTCGAAACATTCGACATCTGCACTTTCGCGCCTGTTTAAATCAGTATGATATCTATATGTATACATACCTCGGGGACAAGTAAAAAGAGATTAATATTGCATAGTCATCGTCCGGAATTCAAAAAATTCGATAATGAAGGATCAGACGTTCGTAGGTTTTCAAATACTTGTAATTTATTAGTAGAACAAATTGTGGAAAAGAGATACATAGTAATATAGCTGGCATCTATGAAACCTATGAAATTATACAATGTAAATGTAACTAAGATTAGAAGAAACGGAAAAAGATAGCATATCAAGAGGGTAATAAATGCGAGAAGGTTGATACTTTTAATGAATAAAAATGAACAAATGTGCAAAACAGAGATTATGTATTTCTTCAGGTCGCAACTATTGGCAATGCATTACAGAATATCCACAAACTCCGAATAATATTAACGTAAGAATGTAAAGGAAGCAAAGTAGTAGCTTCACTTTTTATCCTTTTCCTTTTCTTTTTCCTTTTCCTTTTCCTTCTCTTTCTCCTTTTCCTTTTCCTTCTCCTTTTCTTTCTCCTTCTCCTTGTTTTGTTGAAGAGATCCGACAGCTTGGCGGACCGCTTCGGAATGCGGGTCTACGCCGGGTAAGTTTTCCAAGACGGACTGCAGAAAAGCTGGGTCGGACATAACGGCAGCATAGTCCTCTTCCACTTCCATAGCTTCTTCCTTTAAAGACTCGAGATCCTCTGTAAAAGTAAAAGCCGAATAAACAGCAACGAAACAGAAGGGGATAATAGGTCATGGCAAATGAACGACGTACGTTGGTCTTGCATAGACATTTGCATGGCAAAGGCTATTTGCTCCTCCTCGGTCATTCGAGTGAAATCTGGTACAGTTCCGGCACTCGAAGGAACATTCTCAGTCGTTGATGTGGAACCTTCGGTTCCTTCGAGAGACATAGCAAGGGCACGTTTCAGCATCGCCTCGTCGTTAGGAGTCTCTTTGGCTTTTTCTGGTTGCTTATTGGTCGCAGTGTCGTTTTCCTGCGCTCTTCGAGCTTCGTCCTCTTGACGCTCGCGCTCTTCCTCCATAGAAACTCGCAGAGCCTACATACGTACACGGAAAGGTGGCACACGATCTTAAAGTTTTTCGAATTTCGCCGTAAACGAGCAAGATACAAACCAATGCCAACTCTGGATCTTCGTTCGGATCAACGCCGAATTCGAAGGCTGCACCGCTCATTCCCGCGCCACCCATTCCATCCGCCCCTTGTATTATCGGTGAGTTGATCAAAGCATTGGACAAATGTGGACACGGTGGAATGGTAATCAAGTAGCTGCCAACTCCGTCCTTTCCATTTAGAGCATTGACAAAGGCTGTGAGAGCGTCGTTGTTGACGCTCTCCTCTCCGAAACTTACTACATCCACGTTAACTTTTTCCTTTTTCAAGCGTTTCGCCAGTTTTACCAACTCCTTTTCGTCGATGTCGATCGGGCTGCCGACGAAAGCGACGATGCGCATTTTGTGATTTTTACCTTGACGATGTTTCAAGGCCAGCTGTAAGATGGTATTTCGTTGTTTGATTCAGGTTTACGCGTAATTCTTTCGAAAGGTCAAGATACGCGAAGATCGACGATACGTACATGAGCGATTCTAATTCCAGTGATCAAACTCAAGTTGCCATTGGGCTGAATTTGATGAAGCTTCGACAGTATCCTTCCGACGTCGCTGGTCAGTGTGGCTAGTACTTTGACGCTATCGACGAAACAGGAAAGGTACGGAATGTATGAAAAAGAATATAAACTTAATCCGTGCGGTATGGTCGATAAGTGAAGATATACTTGGCCAGAGTTATGAGACCGACGTTGTTTTCAGGATTAGTTCGAATTTTTGAATGACAAAGGAAGTTGATGGCATCTTGCTGCGCTTGGAGTCGCGTAGGTGGAAAGTCTCCATTCCGCATATAATCGCTGTTATCGACACTGTGAATGTTCAAACGACATTAAAGGGTCCGCATAAGAAATTAATGAAAAATGGGCTTCCTTCTCCGTCCACAGCCACCTTCGGCTCTTGGGGACTGGGTCAAACTTCTTTTAATACCGGTGCAAAGCACGTTGGTATATCGAAAAAGCCATTCGATCGATCAGGGGAGTTGACGTCGCAAAAAATGTGTTCAATGTTCGACAATTAATGCTCCCTTTGCAAGGGGAATCGTCCGCGACTCTCTACGAATTTTCAACTTTGCACTGTCACTCGGCATTGGTGCTTGCGTACTATCCAGAAATGAATTCAATTACCCGACGCAATCGTCATAATATCGTAACATTTTATGACATCTGACGCTTCACACTTGGTCTATTGGATACAATTTTATAACCGATAAATACGATAAACGAATCGAAGCTCACCATATCATTGTACTTTCTAGCACCATGTTGTACAGCTCGATGCAATCGGTACGAGGTACGATTCACTGCAATTCACTGACTCGCTTATTTTAGTTTCATTCCATTCCGTTTCACTTCATGCCGTGCCGTTCCGTTCCGTTCCGTTCCGTTCCGTTTCATGTCGACCCTTCTCACTTTTTTTACGATTCGACTTATTCCATTTTGCAGCGCAGGCACCCGATTGGCCAGCAGTACCGATAAACGTTGCACATGTGCGTGTTTCGTATCTAATGTTTCGTTAATTTTGTTAGTAATACTTGACCATTTTTATAAAGTGGTGCGGAATATTAACTTTGATTTACGTGAGCATCAGTCTTACATGAGTTTCAGGACTATCGAGATTTTAAGTAGATATAGGTAGCGCGAAAACAAATTTCAGGCGGCATCGACGTTTACGTTTGAGCGCACAGGATAAGAATGCTCAATCTTCGATCCAGTGTACTCGACGAGCCAGCAAATATTACTTTAGGGTAATATCGAGCAAAGCCGAGTGAATTATGAAAAACAGTGTTTCACGATAGCTTAACGAGGTCTAACTCGTTCCAACGATTCGTGAACTTCTTCGTATAGTATGAGTAGTTGACAGCCTACTTACTTACTTAATAGCGATGATTATGCAGCGATATGGTGGTGTGATGGAATAGTGTGAGATGGACAGGTGCGGGGCGAAACGGGGTAAATCGAATGCCGGAGACGCGATAGGAGGAATAACGGAAATTGACGGATGAAAGACCTTGAAAGCGGCTGGAAAGAAAAGAATCGTTAGAGGGAAACGGGAGAGGAAGACTCGTCGATCGCGTCAAGACGGAGCGTCGAATATCTCGGAGCCTGGTCCATAAGCAGGACTTGTTCGTAGGAAGGCGGCGAATCTCCGCGATACCTGGATATCGATAATCTTTTCTCTTCTCTACTTCGTCTTCGGGCATCGATAGCTCGAAAAATGACGATGATCGGACCTAACAGTAACATAACTATCCCGATCGCGAGCATAGTTATAGCGATAGCTGCACCGGTTTGACTTACGGGACGCGGTGATTGTAACGGATAATCGGTTTTACTATTATTCATTTCTTCGACTGAGATGCTCGTGTCCGTATTCCGAAGAAAATTGCTTTCGATCTCCTGCGGATCGTTGAGGTCATAGTTTTCGTAGTTCGATGAGTCAGCGGTGAAATTGAAAGCTCCCGCGATCCTTCCAACGACGGAGAGGGTTTCTTCGGGTTCCTCAAAAGCGGAGGATCGATTACGATCGTTAACGATGGCCAGACTCTTCTCCCTGACAGTTCGCGTTCTCTTTTCCGGCTTCCCTTTCAAAGGCCGTTCACGGTACCTGTCGCGTTTTCTCGTTACCTCTGTATACGTGTGGATCTCATTGGATCGTTGAATCGCACCTGTTCGTCCTCCCAAGCTGTTCGCATCGACGCTCCCTTGATGTATCGCATCAGGAGAAATATAGCGCTGCACTGGTGAAGCAGGCACTTTTCCTTTGCCGATACCTCTAATAGTTTGTGCGGTTCCAAGAGGCCCAAGGATCCCAAGTGTCTGCGTTGCCTCTGGCGATCTTGAAGTTTCCGACGATCCTAACGATCCTGCCGATCCTGCCGATCCTTCCGATCCTTCCGATCCTTGCGATCCTTGCGATTCTGGCGATCCTTGCGATCCTGGCGATCCTGGCATCCGAGATGATTGCTCTAGCATATCAGATTCATTGACAATGCCAGCTACGTTTTCGTTCCGAAAATGTTTGCCGTTTCCTCCTCGAGAGAGCGGCGTCATCGGGAAATTCGTGGCGATATCCAGTGAACCGTATTCGAGCGCACGATTATCGATGACAGGTTGAGCGGCATTTGTGTTCAAGAGCAAGGTATCGTCGGTTCGAGGAGGAGTGAAATTCATTTCCGTATTTCGAAGTTGCGATTCGGTCGAATTCCCTCTACCTTCCATTCTATTTTGCAACGAGATTGCTCCTTTTCGTAGTAGCACCACCCCGACTACGCCCCAAGTAGCCATTTGTAGAATTATTACCAGCTTCGGTGCCAGTCTATTCGCGTCCGTGTTGGGTGTCATTTTTTTCGAGGTCCAAATCTGTCTACGAATCGTCGTGTTATCGCGAGTACGAGACTCCTGTTTCGAGATCGAAAGTCACGCGAGATCCTTTGTCGTATTTCCGCGGACGAGCAAACTGTCTGGAAAAAAAGCAATGTCATTGATAAGGCACCTTTGGAAATCGCAGTAACGTTGCCGACGCTTGTTCGGTTCTGATACCGACGATAACAACGAGAACACCGACTGTCCTGCTTTACATCTACGCGCGAAACGAGTCCTGCTCGATGAAATTTGTGAGGTAACCGTTTGCGCCGATCAAAAGCGCCGTACAATTCTCACCAAACTGTAGCGCTTCGTGGCGACGTAATATAGGAAATATTTTCGGTCTCTTGGTTGGACGTTGCGCTTCCTTCTTAACGAACCTTCCGTCGCTCGATCGCGACGAACCGACGGTGAGAATCGACTTACGCGGACGCATCGAGCGGGGTCTTGGCTTCTTCGATCTCCCGTGCTGGCGCGCGACCGTCGTACCAATTCACTCGCGCCATCCTATAGAAACAACCTAGATCGCCGAGATTGTCGTTCTATTCGCGCGTTACCTCGATCGGTTTGCCATCGACGGTTACCGGCGAGTAACGCGTACGTTCCGCCTCTCGATCACCGCATCGGAACCGAATACTCCCCGAGGTACCTCTCACCGCCCGCTTCCTGTCTTCGAGCGTACATCCGACACCATAAAACCTCCAACTTAGCGTTCCTCGCGAACCTGTACGCCTCGGCAAACTGCCCGCTACCGATTAATTACGCCACGATACCTTCCGACTTCCTTCCGTTTTCACGTTCTGACCTCCGATCGAAATCACGGCTCCCGCGTCAAAAATTCCCTCCAAAGCTTTTCCCTGGAGAAAGTTTTTATTCTCTTATTTTTCCACTACCGTTACTTTCCCAACTAAAATCGACGCTATTAACTTCGGTTCGATGACGTTGCACGAGCGCTTAGGAAAAATCATGCCGTAAAGGCTCGAATCGATGCTCTTACCGGATGCACATGAGTTCCCGTGCGCATTTGTACGCACGGTGAGTGTTTGACACACCTTCGATGTATTCCGAATACGATGTATCTTAAAAGGTATCCGTTGCAACGACGTCATCCATAAAGAGAATCGAGTTTCGTCGCTCGTAAATGTTCGTCCGCTTACTCGATCGCACACCGGCAAAGTAAACAATTTCAGCGAAACCGAGCTCTCCCATTGCAAAAAATCTTTTGTTTCCCAATGACAGTATGAATCATTATAAAAGTCTTTTATCGTCGGTAGAACTCTGCTGCAGCGTCGAGGGAATGGACTGTCAAAAACTGTCCAAACTTCAAAGAAATCATCGATTTCGTTTTAGAAACGCGGACTGATCGTGTAACATATACTTTCTGCTCTCCCATTTCACTTTCCCGGAACCTAGTTTTAAAGGTATCGCAATGGAGAATTTAATTTGATCACAGTTACCGATGTATTCCAAATTGTGCTCGAGAACAACGGCCAGTACAGTCGGTAGTCCTAAGCGTTATCAGGTAGAAAATTGACGATGTAGTCGCCATCTGTCGAGTACAGGTCGAGGCTGAACTTTTCCTATGCCGCCCATGCTGTCGTTTTATGGATCATTTTACTTATAATCGGAAAGACATGGGTATCTTTATCCCATCTATATGTATGAGTTAATTCATAGTGGCAGAGCTGCAACGTAAAGTCGCAAAGAATTTCTCGATTAGGAATTTTGATTACGGGAACACGATTGTTAGAAATGCGCTACATGACGGAAGTGCATAGAATCGGATGTGGTCATTCGGCCATATACACACCATCGATACCAACAATACCAACGATACCGACGATATATCAAGATACATCAAAACGCCGACACGTCCCGTTACAAGCTGTTACGCAGCGTACATCATCCATTATCGATAATAATGTGTACCATCCGAGGCACGTGCTACATACTTTTTCGCCTCTATGCGATCTGATGCGATCTATGCGCGATAGTGGATGGAATGGCATATGGCGGCGTACAGCATCATATACGATCATACAACATCGAATAGAATCCGTAGAATCAAGTAGAATCGGTGGATGCTGGTTAAAGTCGGAGAGTGTTAACCTAATCAGTGCCAACGTGACAAGAAGGATCGAGAGAGGTCTCATCGATAATATCGAGATTAGCCGCGACCAGCTTCGAACGTTCGATTCAAGTAAGCGCCCTTAATGCAAAAATAGAGGTTACAATGAATCGACGTCGTTTCGGAGCGCCAGAGTGTCATAGGGTGTCTATGAATTCGGAAAGAAATTCTCTGGTACCATTTTCCAAATCATATTTTTTTTAACCCATCTTTGTTGGATTAAATCGATTCGTCTACGAATGATCAGCGGTTCCATGTAAAAATATATATATGTCATATTTTGTCAAATCTGGCAACTGCTCGAAATGAGAGACGTCGATGAATTCAAGTTGGTGACTCACCGAAAGAAACGTGGACCTGTTCGATTCAAGCGCGACATTAATATCCCATTTCAAAGAAATGATTACGATGACGACGTCGGAAAGGACAATGGGTATGGAATCGACGTCGAAACCCTTTTACAGTAAGGAATCGCTCGTCTACGAGTTCACAGATACTTATTTTCCTTTTGCTCTTCCTAATGACAATGTATACCTGACAAGTTTGTATTTGTCTTATGAATTTGCAGGAATGTCGATAATGCAGTGGTAGAACTAAAAAATTCATCGTACGGCGATAATGTATTCCGTAGAATGAAAGAAACGCTGGATGCTTTAAACGTCAACGGAATCGCCGAAATAGTTTGCTACGGTTTAGGGCAATTTTCTCTGAGCAAATCCTCCAAGTATCAGTTGGCATTACTTCTCTCCTTGAGGAGAAAATATGGATGCAAAGTATGCATATATGATCCACTTTTTCTCAGAAAAGAGGTAGAGCTGCTCGAACGAATAGATTTTGAAGTTATCCAAATTAACGAAGAGGGTAAGCGCGTCGTCGATAAGAATCCAACATTGGTGTACATGCCGCATTGTTCGACGCACTTAACGAATAACTTCTTATACGCAAATTGGGGACCAAAACTTAGTAGCTGCATTCTGTTGACAAACAGCTTTTCATCTCTGATGGACGATATAAACAGACAAAGACTGCCTGTTTCATTCGGCTATCTGTCGCGCATTTGTCCATACACTACAGAAATTGTGCTGAGAAATGATTTTACATTCAAGGAGGCATTCAATGACACAAATATTCACATATTTCTCGAACGGAACGTCAATGCCGTTACTCCAAACTTTTGGGTAACGAGGGAAGAGCCTCGTTATAGCGACGCAGACGTAGAATTCGTTTGCAGTGTAAATGGTTAAGACGAGGAGCGCAGATAGAAAGAACTGGGAACGGCCAGTAGCGACGGACACTCGTTTCGAGCACTTGCCAATGACGTCGATTTCATGAAAACGGAGAACACGATAATTTGTTCTCATTGCGGATTTCGTGTTTATAGGAGAAGTCCGGGATGAATTTAAAGGTGAGATTGATTCGCTCGGTAGTACGAGAAGTTCGACGAAATTCGCTGCTGAAAAACACAAAGGACAACGTGATGATACGACACGTGATGGAACAAGCACGGGCTCATCGTGAAACTTCCGAGGTAGTCTGTAAGGCACGAGAGGAGTTGAAGAATCTGGCTGAAACCTATCTATGCTATTTGAATTCTCGACGAATGTGCAGAGAAATTCAAGCTCGATATGCCGGGAAGGGGGAGCGAAGCATCAAAGAGACGGCGGATCTAGTGGGATTCAAGCTACCTCATGATCCAAAATGAGCTTATGATGCGCGTAAGCATAGATTGTGCACGATTTATGTAGAGTAACTTGTATATAACTAATTCGCTCGATAAAATGAAATATGGAATGTTTGTTATGCATATAGGTGTAGCTGTTGGCCACTGTTCGTATAAATAAACAACTGTAGCCGTTCTTCGATATTAGAATCGATTTCGTCCCTGGAGAATCGTAAGACACGGGAAATCGTACAGAGCAGGGGTGGCCAAAAAGTCGATCGCTAGAGACTGGAAACGATTTCAACACTCAAACCCTCGTCTCCATTGCCACTTACTTGTACACGAGACACAGGTTTGAATGTGTTAAACGTTAGGATTTTGGCAGGTGGTTCGCGACATATCTTTCAGACAAAAAGGGTCGATCATGTACGTATAGAAGTCGGCCGGCCACCCCTGGTATAAGGCAACGAACAGGTCATTTGGCTCAGCTCCTTTCCGTTTCTTTCGTTTAGAGTGAGGTATCTCTTTCTTACGAGGCGGGATCCGATGTCTTTTACATGACAAGATACGACCACTGGCTATTAATGGTAATAATAGTACATAGTGTTTCTGTCAGCTCTATTGGATCGTGAAAGTGAAAGAGGTGCTAGGATGAAAAGTGGAAAATACATAAAAAGAGAAATAAATTGTTGTAAAGATTAGTTTTTAAAATTCCATTCGTCCATACTCCAGAGATCGTAAAAAAGTAAAAAATGAAGTATTACGAATAGACGAATAGGTACGAAGGGAAATATGGTATGTAGGAATACGTAGGGAGCGGACGTTACGAGTACTGTTTACGAATACATTTCGCGATTGTTGAGAGTTGCATATTGCTGGTACCTTCGTAGATCGTACCAATCTTGGAGTCTCGGAAGTATTTTTCCTGCGGGAAGTCCGTGGTAAATCCAACGCCGCCCATAAAGTCGATACACTTTGCGGTGACGCGTAACGCCGTTTCTATGAAGATTCATTAACCGCATATCATATATTGGAGATTAGTAGGAAACTGACAAACCCATGAAAATATCGTGGAAAAGAAGCGATCGGACGGAATACTGACCGGAAGCAACGTATTTCGCCATGGCGGCTTCCTTCATAATATCTTGTTTGGCATCCACCATTCTAGCGGCGTTGTAAACTAATAGTCTGGCGCATTCGAGCTCGGTGGTTACTTGAGCTATTTGATGTTGCATCGACTGAAAGGTTGCAATAATTGGAGGGAAGATAAGAAAGAATCACATGCACATATGGTAGAGAACGATCGTGGTGGTGGGATGGTGGAATGGAGTGAAGTTGCAGGAAGCAAGCGATTTCGGTTACCTGAAAAGAAAATATATCCTTTCCAAATTGCTTCCGCTCCAGCGTGTACGGTATAGTGGCGTCTAGACAGCCTTGCGCGATTCCGATCATCTGGGCTCCAATGCCGACCCGACCTTCGTTCAAAAAACCGGCAGCGTATTTGTAACCATGACCGAACTCGCCCAAAATATTACTCTCGGGAACCTAATGACCGGATAAAATGATAAGTATATTTGTCGTAATTTTGTACTCTCGTACGATCGTCCCGAGATAGCGAAGTGAATTTACTCACTCTGACGTTATCGAAGTGAATCATGCAGGTGCCAGAGGCCTTTATTCCTAATTTATCTTCTGGTTTGCCAACTGTTATCCCAGGCGTGTCGCTTTCCACGAAGAAAGTCGTAATCCCCCGGTAGCTCTGCAATGAAAAGTTCCCGATGGTCGTTACGTCTTTATATCGTTGAGTAATGCAGTTGCACCGACATCGATGATTAATCATGGAACTGGGTAAGGTCTAACTTACAGCGGAAGGATTTGCGTTGGCAAACACGAGAAATAGTCCTGCGATATCGGAATTGGAGATCCACATTTTTGTGCCGTTTAAGACGTAGTCTGCACCATCTTTTTTTGCGACGGTTTTCAGCGAGAAGGCGTCCGACCCCGAATTAGGTTCGGTCAGGCAAAAGCTGCCAGCCTAAAAGACAGCGATATCTCATCGTTTGCAAGGGACAAGCTCATTGCATCAAGAACTATGTTTGTTCAAAGTAGAACGTTTCGTTGCTTACGTGCTTTTGAGCCAATCCCGGCAAATATTTTTCCTTCTGTGCCTCCGAAGCAACCTTAATGATCAACGAGTTTACCAGAGTATTGTGAATGTCTACGAGTGCAGCAACGGCACCATCCACCTTTGCCACTTCTTCAACGGCTAGAATCGTTGTCATAAAGTTACTTCCGGTGCCACCGTATTTTTCCGGAACTTCGACGCCCATTAACTGTCGACGTTTCAATGAAGATTGTAATTGCAAGTATGGTTCTAGTAGGAGCGCGACAAGTTGGAGCACTTTCCGCTTTACTTACACCATTTTCAAAAAGTTTTTGCAAAACTCCTTCGTCTATTTTTCCCTCCTTTTCCATCTTCCGTACGAGCGGTGCGATTTCCTCCTTGGCAAGTTTACCGACTGAGGACGATCGGCAAGTAACGTAATTAACGGTGCTTCGGATCGCGAGAACATTGAAAAACAAAATACTTGCCAGTTTCTTTCATCATGAGTTCATCGTCTGTGAATTGGGTGAGAGGGCTGGGGCACAGTTGACACCGTAAGGCCGTCGTATGTACATTTCTCCCACAGAGTAGTTTCCGTGGTATCTGAAAGCCGAGACATTCCTATCGTTATCGCGCTCGTTTTCTAATGAGAACGAAGCGCTGTGTCGGGCCGTGTGGTACCGTGCCCCGGTTGTAATATAGCTTGTTTTTTCTGCATTTCCGTGTGTCTCATCACACAGCACCATCAACGCCACTGTCGTGCTAAAATTTCATCGAGACAACCACGAAAGATATCGATTGCTCGATCTTCGGAGTACGAAAGGAGCGGTCTGACAGGACGGCAGGAACTACGAATAACGATGGATGGTGCTGCTTGGTTCCACGTGGCTAAATTGCCGGTACAGCATCTGTTGTCCGTTGCTTTTATGTTGTAAAAGTATTTTTTTTCTAAACTCGAAGGAAGAGAAAAGGACGAGCGTTGAGGGGCATAGTGCGGAGGTAGAGGGAGGAATGGAGAACAATAGACAAATGACTCGGGGCAATTGCGTACAATTCAAGAGCAAATAAGTAAAATGGAATAGAGTTACGTGGTATTAAATGCGAAGCACGAGTTGAAGCGGAAAAGTCATGAATAAGCGGACGGTTTGCTGGATACGTACCTTTTGGAAAAGCGATTTGAAAGAATTCATGTTTGGCAGAGCGAACGAGCAAAGATTCAATAATAATTCGGTCGCTCGAGGTTGGAAGGGATTTCACTGGATTCCGACTGCGAAAATCTGCAAAGGCTGCTAAACGCGCGAAAAATAATATTTAAGCGGATACGAGTGTGTTGAGCGAATAGAGAAAAGTTATAGAATTTGATGTTGCTCGGTAATGCTTTGGATCGACACTGTGGAGGGTACAGCGTTCGAGTCCTCCCGAACGACTCATTGAGATTCCAACCAATTGGCTTCGCAACAACCACAAACAGGTTGTTGCGTAACGAGATAAAAAAGATTTTTCTGCCCCAATGGTCGATTCGTTTCGTTGATAATTGACACGTGTGTATTGCGTTATTGAAGTCATTGACGTAGTAACCGCGTTATTGACTTGACTTATCTATCTAAACGTACTTGGACCGCTTTCTCGTGGAACGTTTAGGTTTACAATTGGATTCGCGCTATGGAGATCGTTAGGGGACAGCGATCGAAGAGCTGATCCTCGATCCTATTCGGGGAAGGAAACTGGATGGCCATAAGACCTCCTCCTTTGATAACGGTGAATCGGAGTAGAGTCGACTCTTTTGTAACTCTATCGATTTTTGCGTTTAAAGTTTAAACCAACGTCTTACTCCGCAAACATGGTACCGTGTCAGGAACCGCATATTATGGACGAACGGATGATTCACGTTTCATGCTTCATGCTTCACGTTTCACGGGGTGTAGTACAGTGACCTCGCTTACTCGTAAACTACACGAGCCTGCATCGTAATCTAACGGTACATGTCGCAAAGTAAACAAAGACCGAGTGGAACATTTTGACTCTTATGGAGAAGACGAAAGAAAATGCTGATACATATAGCAGGGATGATAAACGCGGGCATCGCTTACCGGCCGATCAGTTCAGTCTGCCTTCAAGTATGTTACGTTAATAACTTTTATTTCAATTTCATAATTCTACAGCGATTTAAATTGTAAAGATACTATAGTACTAACTGCAAGAGCGCAATTACTAGGCATACAATCGTATGTGTCGAAAGTGTAAAGGAATCGATATCTACGATACACGTATATAAATACGCTACACGCTACGTTGTTCCAGGATTTCATATCTTTATACGCGACAAAGAAAATTTCATTGATATGCTTAAAGTTAAATATGGTAACGTGTGTAAATAATGTACGATTATTATACGAATAATGCGAGGGTGTTCGAACCGCCGGAATTGGTCGGAATCATCCGAACTGATCCGAACCCTTGCAACAAGGGGTAAGAAACTTGTATACTTTTGGTTTAAATTGTCGACATGCTGCCATCTAGGTAGTGTAGATACCACTGCTGTCGAGCATTTCAAGACAATCGGCAATATTTCTTCGTGCATCTGCAACACGGCTGATTATTCGATATATGCATACTTTACATATCGTGTATCACCGTTTCTTATAAACTGTAAATCAATTATAAATATGTAAATCTTGCTTCGTCTTATGGCAGTCTGAGAGTCTCGCACGATTATGTGTCTCTTACAACCTGACCGCTCGATCTCAAAGAATGGTTGATTCTTTTCAAAGGACAATGATAACGTGGCTATCATGGTATATACGTATTCATTAAGGTGAAGGAGCTGTTTAGAACGATGAGCAAAGTAAATTTGACCTTTTGCATACGAATGATACAAACATATCCTATCGCATTCCGTTGCGTGGCATATGGGCCAATATGGGCCATGTAGGACAAGATGGGACAAGAGAGACGCTTGTAATTGTCATCACAAAGTCCCTAGCGGTCAAGCACTTGGATTGGACAACGAGCGTGAAACCGACGAATCAAAAGTGCCGTTCTTTAGGAAGGAAAAGGTCGAGCTTCATTGTCCCTGCAGTTTCGCGAGTTCCAGCTAGCCGTAGCTGCGTAGCAATGTTGCGCATGTAGACGATAATCGTACAAGAAATTGAGTAGAGGGAGAGGATAGGACGGGGCCGATAGGGCAGGACGGTCAGAAACGAGACGAGTAACTAAACTGACGCGCGTGACGGCCTGCACGATAGAGCTACGTTACGGACTGTGATCGATCGTTGTCCGGTACTTCGTGACGAGAATAAGAATCCTCGGCTATGGAAGTTTGGTGGGATCGTGGGATTATCTGAGGGAGCGTGAAGCGAAGCGTTATCGCAATAGGTGACGGTGTGGGTATTGGTACTGGTGTTGGTGTTGGTGTTTGTGTTGGTGTGGTGACGGTGACGGTGACGACGACGACGACGACGACGACGGCGACGGTGACGGAGACAGTGACGGAGACAGTGACGATAACGGTGCCGGCGACGGAGACGATACTCTCGGAGAAGGTGGAGTACGGCATTTCTGGCATAGAAGCAACGGTACCGGAGAAAGGAAAGAAAGGAACTTAGAAAAAGTTGGTGGGCCGGCGGAAAGCATCGACGGTGACGGTGACGGTGGCGGGGACGGTGTTCAGAAAACGGAACGACCGCTTGGCGATTCGAACGGCGAAACGAGGGGCTTTTCGAGCCGACTGGAATATTTCGTGCCTCGACGGTGGTTGTACATTGTCCGTTGGGTAAGTGGTCGGTAGAATATAACGAATCTATCGTTAGATTGGCAAATTCGATGATGGTCGAGGAGATGGAAGTGGCGGAGGAGCGGCTCAGAGCCATTGACAGGAGTGACGTAGAGGGGTGTGTCGTCGATCGAATGGCGCTTACCGCCGCTTTCTCGCAAACGGAACAAAAACGATACCGGACGACGTCGATGCCTATACCACCTCCAACCCTTTTTTCCTTATGACCCCGTTTCTCTCTCTTTTTCTCCTCGGAATCCCCTCTCCTTTCTAGTCCTCCAAGCTTCTGTCTTTCGGTGGTTCTCGCTCTTTCGCTTTCATACGTAGATGTCGCGTCATGCCGATGTACAGCATAGCGGCCCTCGTACGGTTTTCGTCGGTTGTGATTCATCGTTGTTAATTTTTTTCGCGGTTCGTGGTCCTGTGAAAGATGAATGTGAACTTTCGAGAACTGTAATTTAACGAGATCCCCCAGCCCTCCCGCCAGCAAGGAAATATTAAATTCGTAGGAATGGATGAAATGCAAGGCTAAGGTTTTCATTGGTTTCTCAATGTTGCGTGTAAGCTGCAGTCACGTCTAGATGCCCCTTTTACAGAGTATCGCCTTGCAATGCTCACCAGGACGGACAAACGGATATGAGAATCGATCATATGGGCGTATTTGCACGAATAACAATATTCCGAGTTCGTCCCGACGTCCCAATGATCGGCACGAAGAACGTTACCGCGTAAAAGCAAAGCCCTTATCCTGAAATTGGTTCGAATCCAGTCACGGATACCGGTAGGTACCGTACATGCCGTATCTCTTGCGCGTGCGAACTTGTCATCGACGAAGGCGGTGGGAGAGGCGGCAGCGAACTTATGGTGCGTACGCGTCATTTTGGAGGTATGCGTTCTCTTAAGGTCGACAAAAATTGTCATTGCCTTTAATGTGCCTCCGACTAAATTAGAATAGTTCTTACACTCGGAGAAACGAAAATCTCTCGACGTGGAAAAAAGACGGCCGAGAAATGTTTTTTTTACGTTTGGCAGATTTTTCTTTCCGTCGTTTCTCAAGCGCGTACGTTTGTTTCGCGAGAAGAGTTGATCAAACCTAATTTGAAACTGAAGCGCTAGTGTAAAAACGTTGTCTCAGTTGTTTGTGCTTGACTGATGTATACGTGAAACGACGAAGAAAGAGAAAGCAAAGTAATCCACGAAATTCGATTGATCGTTTGGTCGATGTTCCGCGAAACGAAACGAAACGGAACTGAACGGAAATGTACGATACTGTACGGCACGGAACGAAAAGGAAGGAGACGAAATGAAACGAAACGAAAGGACGTGACGCGAATTGCACGATAAATCGTATATTCTTAACGAGGTGGACGATTAGCAAGACGAGAAGCGGTCGAAGTGCCGCGAGGGAGACGCGAGGAAAAGTCTCGACAACGGTTCGCGGGCGGCGGTAGGGTAGGGGCGGTTGTGTGGCAGAGTGGGTCGGGGAGGTAGAGGAGTGGAGAGATAGAGAGGTATCGATACAACGGCCCAGAGTGGCAGAGAGGCATAGAGGCAGGGTGGCGAAGAGCACGGAGCGATGCGGTGCCGCCCAGCGGACGCTACGCGCCCGAGAGTAAGTCTCGCGCGTTTTAAGTTATGACATCATCGCGCGAAGAAGCAGCGGACGCGTCGCATTAAGCGACGAGATAGAGTCCCAGGGGACCGTAGAGTCCGCGGTACGGCGCGTTATCGCTCTCTTGCTCCGACTCTTTCCTCATCGATCATAAATACGATTCATCGTGTATTTGCTTTCTCGGATTCCTCCAGACGATAAAAGTCGCCCGCGTGGGCCAACGCGAGTCGTGTTGGATGGCTCGTCCGCTCGTCTGCCCGACCACACTTCATTTTGCGCCCTATCGAGTTCTCCTTGCATGAGAGAGATCGAATTTCGGTCGCGCGGCCATTTTCGGTGGAACGCGAACAGCACGGTAAGAATTCAAATTCGATTGTACAATCGATCAAACCGATCGAACGATCGATTCGCCTTGGTTGATATCGATGGGGCCAAAACGGTTTCGGACGGATATACAAATCGGATACCGCCAAGTTTCGTATAAAGCGTTAGTATAGACCGATAACGGCAAATACAAAAGCAATAGCAATCACAACAGCAACAGCAATAGTAGAGACTACTACGACGACGACGACGATGTCGGGGCTAAATGCCTTATCGATCAGTCGGTTACGGTTTAGTGTCAAAATTACGACAACGGTCGCGAAAGCGCAGCAGGCGACGCGCTATGCAAAGTCGACAGAAATAATTTTCAAAACATGCTTTGTGATCGCTTAGGTAATTCGGGCGTGATTTGCTTTTTCCGACTTGACCTTCGATCTGAAAGCTCGCATCTACAGTTGGGCGCAATTGTTTGTAAGAAAAAGGATTTTGAAGGCTGCAACGAAGATGTTTTCCTTTCAGTCATAGGTCCAGAGTAGAAGAGAAGATCAGCGGCCGATAGATCGAAGAGCAGAGAAGAGTGGAGTAGGAGGAGGAGGAGGAGAAGGAGGAGGCGGTGGTGGTGGTGGTGGTGGCGGCGGTGGTGCCCAGGAGAACAGAGTCGGTCTCGGTGCCCCGGTGCCGGTTGCGGTAGCGGTAGCGGTAGCGATAGAGATAGCGATAGCGATAGCGATAACGAGAGCGGCAAAAGTGCGAGCTTTGTAGCCGGTATACTCGTTCAGCAAGACATCGTCCAGGAAGGCCAGAAGTTAGCGAAACAATGACGGATACAAGTCAACAGGAGCAGTCCTTGTCGGAACCCCACACGAACGGAGTGATGGACGGTCTAACGGAGGAGGAGAAGAGCAAAATGCGGCCCGCGGACATCGACGCGGTAGGTTTACACCGCGAACCGATGTTTCTCATGCTAGTTAATGGAGCTTTATCGTTGTTTCTCCTGTTGCATGTAGGACATGAGAGAAATGGAAAGAAGGAAGAGAGTCGAAATGATGATGAATTCGAGGCTGTTTCGCGAGGAATTGGAACGTATCATCGAAACTCAAATGAAGGACGGCGCCGGACCGTCCGGCTTGTTGCAACAAATTTCCGATATGATGGGAGCCCAGGGCGCACGATTCAATGGAAACGTCTTCAAAAGTGGGTAATCGGCTCGTCGAGATTTCAGCCATTCGCGATTCCGACGCGATCACCGTTAGACGGAGAAGAAACTCTGATCGGTCCTCGATTGCAGATTCGAATTGTGTGTTGCCGATCAACGATATCCGTGGCGTCGAGAGCATGGGTTACGCGAAAGGGGAGAAACTTTTGCGCTGCAAGTTGGCAGCGGTATTCAGACTGCTCGATCTTTACGGGTGGACTCAAGGCGTCGGCGGACTGATGACGGCACGATTGAATCAAGATCAGGAGCACTTTCTGGTGAATCCTTACGGATTGCTCTATCACGAGGTGACTGCCTCCAGTTTGATCAAGGTCGACATGCAAGGGACGATAGTCGAACAGGGTACCACCAATTTCGGTGTTCACGTAACCGGATTTCAGTTGCACTCGACCATACACGCTGCAAGGCCGGATATAAAGTGCATCGTCCGCATCACCACTCCGTCCGTCACTGCCGTGAGTCGTTGCAAACCAACAAATACAGCTCGAACGTATTCACCCTTGAACCTTTGATCTTTAACCTTTAACCTTCCGTTTCCCTTTCCTCCCCTCTTCCGCCCTTTATACATTTGTAGTTTCCTTTTCAACTTTTTAAAGATTTCCTTTTGTTCGACAGATCTCGTCGCTAAATTGTGGTTTACTGCCAATCAGTCAAGAAAGTATAGTGATAGGAGACGTGAGTACTCACCAGTACGTAGGTGGATCCTTCGAACCGGAGGAAAAGGAGAAAATCGCGAGGAGTCTCGGTCCGATAAACAAAGTGATGCTGCTCCCTAATCGTGGTGCTCTATGTTGCGGCGAAACCGTGGAAGAAGCCTTCTTCAACGTTTACAACACGGTCTTGGCCTGCGAGACGCAACTCAAAATAATGCCCGTCGGTTTGGAAAATTTAAATCTCATCTCGGGAGAATCGAAGAAGGCCATATTCGAAGCCTCTAGAAAGCCACCGACTCCCCAGCAAATTACCACGATCACCACTGAAAGTTCCGCGCTTTCGGAAAAATTGGAAAAGCGTTGGCGCATCGGGGGAACCGAGTTCGAAGCTCTCATGCGAATGCTCGACAATGCCGTAAGCGATTAAAGAGGATTTCCTTCGTACCGTCCTTTAGCCTCGTATCATCGAGTCGTAATATCTCAGCGACGTCCTTTATTTGCCTTTCTTTTAGGGGTTTCGCACTGGCTATATATATAGAAACCCACTGGTAAAAGGAGAACCTCCGCGACCACGAAACGATGTTGAGGTTCCACCGGCTGTTTCGTCCTTGGGATATCTTCTCGAGGAGGAAGAGCTCTACAAACAGGGGTGAGTTGTTTTTTCTCTACTTTTTCTTCCCTCTTTACGCTATCCTCGTTCTTCTTTCCTCTTCGTTCGAACGATACGACGAATAACATATGGCCTGTTTCCTTATAATGTTTTTCAGGCTGTGGAAAGGCGGCCGCAAGGGTACGGACAGATCTCGCTGGTTGAATTCACCAAACGTTTATCAAAAGGTCGAAATATTGGAAACTGGAACCCCGGATCCGAAAAAAATCACCAAGGTAGAAGTCATCACTTTTGAGAATAAAGACGAGTAAACGTGAAAAGTACGGAGACGATGAATATAGAGTTGACCGCGCAAAAAACTGATTCACGAAAAGTATATGATTTAGGAAAGATTCTATTAGAGGTATATGCATACATACACGTACGCAGCATAAACTTCGTGCGTCGTCGTTGAGCGTCCGATTCTCGGAATATGGTTGATAGTTTGAACAATCGTAATGTTTTATTTGTGTCTTTTATTAATATCGTTGCTAATCTTTCGATTCCTTGGAACGTTTGAATGGGTTTCACGGTGCCCACGGTGTTCTTGCAACGTACCGCTACATTCCAACGATTCATAGCATTCCAACGGACGGAGCCTCATGGTGACAAAAGAGCTCCTATGCGCGCGGTACCGTCGTGGTGATATTAATAACTAAAGTATTACATGAAAATATGAAATACCATTTGGAAAATGAACCTTTCGAAGATCCGATAAGAAGGTTCCGATCGATTCCATGTTCCATCGATATCGATATCGATATGGAGGTAAAAGTAATCATTCGATGTATCGCGCTTTACTTGTAGCTTCTTGATGTATGAATAAACGTATACTCACTGTTAAACGTGTAATACTGATGGAACCTCTCGTGTCTGGCCTCTCTGGAGGGTCCGATCGGAGATCGCGTGAATCCTGTTTGCGCTCTTCTTTGTCCTCCGATACGTTTTCGCGACTGTGTACGGATGTGTGCCTATCGATCGTGTCGTCGAAACGTCAGCCGAACGTTCGACTCTGTGTCCCACTGCAATTGCAAAACCAGATCGGTTGACCCTGTCAAAAGGAACTTTTGTGGTTGAATCGTAAAAGAAGAAACGTAAAGAGAAGGACGCGCAATGCGCGCGGATCCGTGAGCAAGGTCTAGCGGTGATGATCTCGATGCTTCAAACTCGAAGGGCCGAAGGGACGTTTATTTTCAAGCGCGAAGGTAATTGAAAGTGATACAGCGGCGCGGGTAAGCGGCCAATATGGCGATAAGGTAATAACGTCGTCGGCGGCAACGACAGCAGGCACACACGCGCATACAGATACAGATAGAGAAAGGGATAGAGATACGGATACAAGCCCGTGGAAACAGGGGCTCCAGAGGGAGGGGAATAGGTAGACTAGACGGATCGCGCGCGCTTGTTCGTACGCGAATTGAATATTTCGACGTGGGTCGGCTAACGTTCTGGTTTTGTGTGCAGTGGGTGTCCGACGGATCTCCGACTCATAGCAGTACACCGGTGAAGATAGATGGTGCTCTTCAATTCGTACCGAAAAATACCAATCCAAAGGAATTTAAGCAATTACAGCAGCAGGTAAGTGTCGGTCTATCGATTATTTTCCTTGACGTTCGAACGAGTCGGGTCGTATTCTTTGGAGATGATTTTTGCTTGCCCGCCGAAATGGTAACGGCACCTCTTGTACCGTGCGATGCGGTCTCGTGTTTTTCAGATCAAAGACTACCGTAGAGCGGACAAGATATCGGCCGGTCCACAGTCTCATATACTGGAAGGAGTTACTTGGGAGGAAGCGAAAAAGATGCAGGTACGTTTCTTTCCTTCATACGAACAACATTTCTCTATCCTCTGCTGCGTGTCAGAGGTAGACTGCTACACACACACAACCGTTTTAACGTTCATCCTGACCGCCCGGTAAGAGGAATCGTACGTTCCTCTCGATTAGAAAGGTACTTTTTTCCTTGCATCGACTTTACCGTTTTAATACGATCTCTCGCGAAGGATGCTACTATCAGCGGCACTGGAGAACAGGTCGTCCTGGTTGGAGCTGCCAGCAAGGGTATAATTCAACGAGGCTTTCAGCATAATGCGATGGTGTATAAGACACCTTACGCCAAAAACCCCTTCGACGCCATCACCGATCAGGAACTCGATCAGTATAAAAAGGAAGTCGAACGAAAGCAAAAGGGGGGAGATCCTTGTGAGTATCGTATACGAATTAGCCGACGGGAGGAGGGTCTTTTTCTTTATGATGCAACGATAACCGGGCCGTCATAACTAACACATGTGTGCGCTCATAAATTTATCCGATTTATCTTGTTTCGATAAAGACGACGAGTCGCAGTCCGAATCCGAGGCCTTGTCGTCCTTCAATGTTAGTCGTGCGACGCACGAATCGAGCACTGCCAAGAGTCCAGTTCAGTCACCGGTATCGGTAACTTCAGAAACGGAGGAAGAGAGCAGAGACGGTGAGTTCTCCCGAACCTGCCCCCCCCCCCCCCCCCCCCCCCCCGCCTCCACCTTTTTATCCATCCAGATAATCCTTTAATTCCGTCCGATCGTGTTTCTTTCCACCTCACTAAACTATCTTTGCTTTTCTTTCTTCGGCAGAACCCCGAGTTTTACGGATAGAAACGAAACAAGTGCCTGCACCGAGTCAACCCGAAGTCGTGTTGAGCGACGGTAAGTTTCCCAGCGGCTGTACTTGTTTGCCGTTCGGTACACGTCGGTCCGCTTCCTCGTGGGTATATCTCCGATATCCGCAAAGCGAAGAAGCGCGTGGGAGACCTCGCGCATTTCTCGCCTCGTTCGTTACACGGTACGGACGAGAGAAGCGCTGGAACGTTCCGAGGTTTTCCACGCGCGGTGTGCTAAAGCCAAAACCCATCGTCGACTACTTACCCCCTCTGTTTTATTATTATTGTTCTTATTATTCTTATACTTTTAATTTTACCTTTACTTTTACTTTTACTTTTTCTTTTTTTATGATCACTAACGCTTGCACCGCACGTCCGCCTGTTTGCCTGCCGCACCTATACACGTATATACCTATACGCCTATACACCCATAAGCCTATACGCCCATACAGCTACGCGTGCGTCTACCCATCTAAAGTCGTGTTTACGCGCTATGTATTTTTTGTTTCACTTATCGTCTCCTTTCCGTCATTCCGTTCTTCTTTCGACCCATTATTTTGCACCTTGTATTTCGTGTGCCTCTGTCGTACTTCCCCTTTTCGGTCTCGAATCGTCGCAACTGCCTTGAAAAGAAGCTTTGGACATTTCATTGTAGAGGACCGTTTAGTCGCGAACCTGTAGATACATGTAATTACAACGAGATAAAGGTTGTAATACAGTTGCGATAGCGAATTAGATCGTTTCGAAGCAACGTTTGCCGTTAAAGTACCGCGCGTGGATCTCCATTCGTCCAAGCAGAAAGCGCGATTTCGAAGGTGTTTGAGGAATTTCAGGTACACAGGTGTGAGCATCCGTGATCATAAACGCGAATCTCTTCGTCATTCTTGAGAATGAGAAGGGAGAAAGAGAATGGTTCGGAGTTTGAGGTGTTTTTGGACAATGTCGTTGCAGATCGTGATTCTTCGAGCACATATGGTGAGCCAAGTGAAAGTGAAAGCCAAAGCCAAAGCGAAATTGAATATGCGCCAGAGGATGAGCACGAGCAGGAGCAGACGCGCGAGCACAAGTACGAAGGGATGAGAGCGGCGAAGAAGCGGCAAGAGCATCGCGATTGTCCTCGCTTAGAGGTCGTTCGGAGCACCGTCTTTGCGCAGCGTGAGAGCGCAACGTTGGTCGCGTGTTCGAAGCTTTCGTCCAATCACGGCAGTCTCGAGTTTGAAGGGAACGACGAGCGTTTGGAGAATGCGAGGCCCCTTTGGCAGATTCGTGCCGGCTCTCTTCGAAACGGCATTGCGGAAGATAGTCCACATGGGAATAATGTGGCGCGCAATTCTGCTGTCCGGACCGAGAGGACGGAACGTGCGGAGGGAAAGGTCTGTCCGACGAGAGACAAGACAGTCCTTGGATCGCCCTTGTCCTCCGACCTTTCGACCAAGTACAACTTGGATCCCGCTGACATGACTTTGATATACAGCCTGACTCCACCCGCTTTTTCCAAGAATCACAGTTCGCCCATCGAAGAAAAGACTTTTCTCGATGCGTCCTCAGACGTGTCGATCGATTCGTATTCGGAATTACTCTTTGAACGCTCGCTACTTCTGAACAAAGGAGGAGACCGGGAGGATGAAGAAAATAGCATTCCGGACGAGGAGTCCGATTTCATCTGGTTCGACCCGATTGCAAGCGAAAAGCAAGACCATATGTATTCCGAGCTTCTATTTACCGACGTATCTGAAACTGAGGCTCACAATTCGGCCACGAAGCCGCCCAAGCCCTTGCTGATCGATATCAACGAAATGGCGAAGGTCTCAACCACCGAGGGAAGATATCCCAACAACCGCGGTGTTTCGCACGCTATCGAGACACCCCTTGCCTGCGACAGGCAAATGTGGAATCGAATCGATTTCGATTCGCCGGTCGACCACCCAATCGGGGACCAACCGCTCGCGAAGGGCAGCGTTCTCGTCATCCGCGAGGTCGTTCATCACGTCGTCGATGCGCTACAAGTTGAACCTTCGAAAGCCGAAGTCGCCGAAGTCGCCTCGTCGGTATTTTCAAAGAGAGCAAAGGACAGTGCAAATGTCGAATTGAAGGAAGCATGGAATTCTGAGGATAACGGGGGGACGTCGGTACGATACAGGCTCAAAGGAAAGCCGGCCTCCTTGGCCGAAGAATGGGGGGAAGACCACCTTTTCTGCCAGGTAGAGGGAACGGATGCGACTAAATCTACTGACTCGGTTGAAAGTGCAGTTTTTCATTTTTGTACGATTCCGAAGAGGAGATCGAGCCTCGAGGACGCGGCGCTTGAGTTAAATTTTCGAGTGGAAAACGCTGACATTCGCCCAAAGGGCCAATGCGAGTTTCGGAAGCGCGATGTCAACGACATCGACGAAAGCCGCTAAGATGGAGTTCCGTGGAAACATTAAGGACTCGATTTATCTATCTCCATTGCGGAAGCGCTTTGACTGTCGCAACATTGACATTATTTTTTGCGATAGGCCACGGCTATGAACCTTCTAAATCGGTGAGAGTAAACTCGAGGTGTCACGATTGTCGTCTTTGCGGCCGAATTGATAAATATTTGCTTGATCGTTCGACACTTGGATCATGAGTATCGGTATTTTTATTCGTTTAACAAATTTGCGCCCAAAACAGCCGCGTCTCCCTTTTCCGTTTTTTGCACATTTTCAATCTTTTATATTCTCTATCTCTTTTATCGTTTTTTCCTATTTTTTTCGTATTTTTCATATCTTTTCCTATTTTTTGTTTTTCCGTTTCCCCATTTACATTTGACATTTTTCCGGATGTTGCGCGTACGACCGTCCAAAGTTTTCGCTCGTTGCCTATAATTTCTCGCGACTTCCCGCTGTACTTCTTTTCTTTTTTATCAAGCAAATAAATGGTTTCGTGCACCGAGCGAAAGGAAATGTCGCTTCGGCGAAAGGAAAACTAGGTAGGCATAATTTGGAAAATCCTCTTCGAAATTACGGGGATGCAGCGGAAACGTGAAGCGTGAAGCGTCGCGTAATCAAATACCGAAAAGAGGACCGAGAATCCCGCCGCGATTTCTTCCAGCGTCGACAATTTCACAGACGAGATATGTATTTCAGGCTTTTTTCCATTTTTCCTTTCCGCGCTGTATTTGCGCACCATCCTCTCCCGCATATTGTCCTTTTTATGTACGCCGATATACTTGTATAGAGTGTAAAGCGCAAATACAGGCCCTTCTCAGAGCCGAATCGAGTAAACTTACGGATGGTCATTTACGCGATGCATCTTTATCTTCATTCTTGGCCTCCTTCGATGGGGCGTATGTTTTGTGTTTCAGGGGAAAATACCGTAAACGGCGATCATTCGGACGCTCATCACAGTACATTTTCTCAAAGTAGCAAAGAGGTTTGTCACTCTTATTCGCTCAAGTGCTCGCTTCGATATCGTCCTCGAGCTTTTTACGCGCTAGATTCGTTCTTTCGAATACTTGACTCACAGTTAGACTCAAAATCAAAATCAAAATCAAACTCAAACTGGTACGTGAAGTGGGACGACAAATGGATGCGCGTAGAAGCTCCAGGACGCTGGCAAATACGGTGAACGTTTTTCGAGGGAGAAAGAGAAAGTGTGAGAGACGAAAGATTGTTAATCGCTCTTCGTTCTAGTCTTCTTATTTCGCTATACAACGAACGTTTGCTGCTCGAAAGCAAAATATATCATCGTCATCGCGTTACTTTGTTCGGTATCGTAAAGATTATTACTTTCGACGAACGAGCATCGTCGTATTTGATTCTCTTCTGGAAATTCGTTTGGAATGGTGAAACTGAAGAGTTAGTCCACCGGCAACGCTCGCTCGCTCGCTGGCTCGCTTGCTCGCTTGCTTGTACGCATGGATTCGAATGTTACGATCAGTTACGTCGACTTTGCGAGTGTAGTCTTCGTAAATTGAATCATTACAAATAAGAGGCAAAGACGAAGAGAAAGTAAATTCGGGAGACAATCGGAGAGAGAGAGAAAGAGTGTGTGTGTGTGTGTGTGCGGGCGTGTGAGAGAATACGTGGTGTCGGTGCATGTGCATGTAGAAAGGTTTATGGTTATGGTTGGGACCTTCCGTGTTAAGGGTTCCGTGTCGCAGGATGTGAGCGTTAGCGAGGAATCGCCAAAGAAGGAAAAGAAGAAGAAGAAAGGCCTTAGGACACCGTCCTTCCTAAAGAAAAAGAAAGAGAAGAAGAAGCAGCAACCGGTCGAGGCGTAGGTAGTTGTAACTCAGGTATGTATAAAGTTCATGTAAACCGATAGAGTGGCCATGATCGGTATCCGACCATCATTTTTTCTCCCTATCGCGGCGATACTTTCGTTTCTTATCGTTTCAACGATTACTTTTACTTGTTCATTATGCCGGCGCGATTCTTTCGAACATAGTTATTTCTTTTCCTTACAAACGAGTGGATGATCGAGCAAGGCTCGGGGCACAGCAAGAAAGAAAGTAAGATAGAAAGAGAGAGCGTGTGTGCGTGAAAGTGGGAGGGAGACCACGATCGTTCGTAACCTATCGATGGTTTTCGTTTCGAGTTAATGACAGAAGTATTTTTCATCCAGCGTGATAGGAGAGGAAGGTAGGAAGAGATGAGTTTACAAGATTCTCACATCGACAATTTTCCTTAGAATAGACGCGCTCTTGCTGTTGCTATTGCATTTGGCATAGATGCGGCAAACTTAGATTAATTCATTTAGTCGCCAGATAGAGCGAATCTTGTTTTACTCTTAACCGTACGCGAAATTTGCAACTAGTAAAAATATCTATCGTATAACTTCGTGCCACGTTGTACCAAGAACTCTGGTAAAATGGTGCGATCAGCGAAACATTCGTAAGAGCGACATCTCCTAACACCACTTTCGTTTCTTGTTGTTTCTAGACACTGCCACGATCAAAGCTTACCGCAAATAAAAAAAAATAAGTTTTCGAAGGAAACTGAAGGGCTGGTAAATACGAAGATGAGAGTCAAGAAGTGCAATGCGAGGTCGCACGTCGAAACATCCGACGACGATTGACTACGATCAACGGCAGACAGTGGACAACGGATAACGGACGGCAGACATCAGACAGCAGACGGTAGTTGATAGCAACGAACGACGAGAAAAACGATGAAAGAGACGGCAAGGAAAAAAAAGTCGCAGCAATCGTGCAACAATCAGCATCTTTCCAGGACTCAAGACTGCCATCGCATTACGTCTACGATAAGAAACTATATTGTACTGTTAATGTTTTTACGTTTTTAATTTGTTAAGGCGTTGCGCTGATGTATTTAATCCGCTATTTAATTTCGCCTCCCCTGTCCCATTTGTGTATCGCAATAAAAGAATAAGACGCGCGCATTTTTGCGACGCAAATAAAGAAACAGTCGCACCGAGTTATTTTCGCTATTGCAGTTCTCCTTTCCCGTACATATCGTGTCGTGCGACGGTAGATGGTAGATTGTAGACGTTAGATGTCAGAGAGTAGACGGTAGATTGGAGATAGAAGCCGGAAAATGGGGGACGAGGCAAGAGGAAGGAAACGTACGAGGACAAGAGAGAATCAATATTCGTCGGCGGCAGCCGCGGCTTCGAGCGCCTCGAGATCGTCCGAGTCCATGCCGACTTCCTCGTAATCTTTCTCGAGAGCGGCGAGATCTTCCCGGGCCTCGGAGAATTCTCCCTCTTCCATTCCCTCGCCGACGTACCAATGAACGAAAGCCCTCTTTGCGTACATGAGATCAAACTTGCGGTCGAGACGGGCCCAGGCCTCGGCGATCGCGGTCGTGTTGGAAAGCATGCAAACGGCTCGCTGGACCTTGGCGAGGTCACCGCCGGGCACAACGGTAGGCGGTTGGTAATTGATGCCGACTTTGAAGCCAGTCGGACACCAGTCGACAAACTGAATCGTTCTTTTGGTCTTGATAGCGGCGATAGCCGCGTTCACGTCCTTCGGTACGACGTCGCCTCTGTAGAGCATACAGCAGGCCATGTACTTGCCGTGACGGGGATCGCACTTTACCATTTGATTCGCCGGCTCGAAGCAGGCGTTGGTGATCTCGGCGACGGAGAGTTGCTCGTGGTAGGCCTTTTCCGCCGATATGACGGGTGCGTAGGTGACCAGGGGGAAATGAATCCTGGGGTAGGGTACCAAGTTCGTCTGAAACTCCGTCAAGTCGACGTTCAAGGCACCGTCGAAGCGTAACGATGCCGTTATCGATGAAACGATCTGCCCGATCAGCCTGTTTAGGTTCGCGTAGCTCGGTCTCTCGATATCGAGGTTGCGTCGGCAAATGTCGTAGATCGCTTCGTTATCGACCATAAAAGCGCAGTCCGAATGCTCGAGCGTCGTGTGCGTCGTCAGGATCGAGTTGTATGGTTCGACAACGGCCGTCGAGACCCTCGGGGCCGGATAGATCGCGAATTCCAACTTGGACTTTTTCCCGTAATCGACGGAAAGTCGTTCCATTAGGAGGGACGTGAACCCGGAACCGGTGCCACCCCCGAACGAGTGAAAGATAAGAAAACCTTGGAGGCCGCTGCATTGATCGGCCAACTTGCGGACGCGATCCAATACAATATCGACGATCTCCTTCCCGATCGTATAATGACCGCGAGCGTAATTGTTCGCGGCATCCTCTTTCCCCGTGATCAACTGTTCCGGATGAAACAGTCGTCGATACGTCCCTGCTCTTACTTCGTCTGTAAATTACGACAAAACGGAGACGTTTATTAGACTCGTTCCCCTTTGTCCCTTTGGTCCTCCGTCTCGCGGTCCCAGCATCACGGCGAACAAATCTTACCGACCACCGTAGGCTCCAAGTCGACGAACACTGCTCTAGGTACGTGTTTTCCGGAACCGGTCTCGTTGAAGAACGTGCTAAAACTGTCATCCCCTCCGGAAAGTATCTTGTCCGATGGCATTTGCCCGTCCGGCTGAATGCCATGTTCCAGGCAATAGAGCTCCCAACAGGCATTGCCGATCTGAACTCCCGCCTGGCCCACGTGAATCGATAAGCATTCGCGCTGAAATTTTCCATCGAAAGTAGATTAGAATAAACGATATAAATAGAGCGCGCTCGCCTTTCCTCTACATTCTTGCCTTTTAAACACTTTTCCCGCCTCTATTCTATCTCTTTTTTTACTCTTACCATTTCGAACGAACTCTTTCACGATCCTTTCGGCACTTTTTCCTTGCGACAATCTTCGACGATGCGACGATGAGAACAATGCGCTCGAATTCACGGCCAACCGATATGCATGTATGCTCGACACACGATCTAACTTAACAAATTTCTCTATTGTCAGCGGAGACCAGGCTGTTGACGCTGACTCTCCTACTTTTAGATATCGGTGAGAACTACGAATGAGGCCGAAAGGTATTTCGGTAGATGGGTTTTAAGTAAGTACGCGAAACTTACTACGCATCTCATCGCAATTGGGTCTCATAAAAGGATATAAATAGCCTGAATCAGTGCCAGAGGCTTTAGCGAGCTATCAGATTCCGCTGCACGTCGACCATGTAACGGACGTTGCGCGATGTTCGCAATATTTTCTATTTCTAATTCAGCATGCCTTTATTCTCTCTTTTATTACCTCCTCCCCACCTAATCTAATTCACATCTTCTTTTTTTTTCTTTTTTAGGTGGGGAAACCTTGCATAGGCAACCGCCACCCAGAGAAGCGGCGGATAGTGAAGATCTCCTACCGACTAAAACCTCACGATCCACGCTTCCCGCATATGGAGGGGGCCCCTAGGATACAAACTTGCGATACTTCCAACCACCCCTCCACGGCATTTGGGGCAGCCATAACACAATATGACTGCTCCTCATCGTTATCGTGGCTGCAATCTGCTGCAATCCCTCGTTGGATCCTCACCAACGAGGCCCACGATTCTGGAGGATATGCGAACGAAAATTCGAGAGAGGCAGGCCTCAATTCAAAACTATGCCCAACGTTCCACCATCCACCACCATCCTCAGCGGACCGAATCTTCAAAGGTCCGCCCCCCTTTCTCTGGCGGGAAATAACCCGTCAATGAAAGATAAATCTTTAAACACTATTGCCTCGCTTATTTCTTGACCGATTTAAATGCGGTTTGTTTCGGCGTCTTACTTGGAGTTTACAATATCGATCTACTAATGGAGACACTGAAACACTACTGGTTTGCTCCCTATAAGTAACTATACATTTCCCAAACATAACATCTTTTTTTTATGTGAGCTGGAACTTTGTGGCATGTATAATCTGAAAGTGCGTGGAAAACTGCGCTAATAGAAAAAAAAAGATCATCTCTCTGGCAGGCGTAGAAGGCGAGAAAAGCGGGAAAATGTATTCCATGTATTTTAAAGTTAAGCCACAAACTATGCGAATGCTAAAAAAGCGGAAACTCGATATTTTAAAGGGGTTCTGGAAGACGCTATCGTGGCGCCATCTATCGGATTGCATTCACCGAAACTTGAAAATTTTTATTTTCTATTTTCTCGGCTTCTACAGGTGCTAGACAGATGATCCTTTTTTTAATTAACGCCAATAGGGTCCAATAGAGTCCAATGGGGCCAAAATTCGTACGTTTCCGACATGCATACGTATGCTTATGCATGATGTACGGTACCTAATGCACTACAGTGTATGCCGTCCGGTACCGTGACTCGTACCGTTCGGACTGTTCGAACGTTTGTTGTTTGTTATCGTTCGCACAAATAATCTTCGTGAAGCAAATACGTTTTATGGTCGTTCTTCTCATTGTACTCCACCCCGTTGTTGTTTCTCTGATTTTTCAAAGTCACGCCTAAGATAGACTGTTTTTCTATGGAGATATCCGCGGTATCAGAACCAGGTTAATTTGGCTGAAGAACATAAAGAGCATTCAATCGTTGGAGAGAATCGTGCACGATAGAATAATGGGACGTAGTCGCACACCGTCGCCAGGAAGACGAAGAGATCGTTCTCGGGAACGCGAACGAGAGCGTGAACGTGAACGCGAACGGGAACGGGAACGGGAGCGAGAGCGCGACCGAGACCGCCGGAGAAGACGTTCGAGAGAGAGAAGACGAAGGTCCGTCGAGCGGGATCGAGTCAAGTCGAGAGACAGGGAAAGAGATCGCGATCGCGAACGGGAGAGGCACAGGCGTTCTTACAGCAGATCGAGATCGAGGGAGCGCGAGCGACCAAAGGCAAAACTGAAACCCGTTACGAACGAGCGACCCGTAATAACTGGTAAGTTACGTTCAGTCACACGTTTCACAAGACCTTCGTTCTTTCTTAAGCGCGAACTCTTTCAGAGGCCGATCTTCAAGGTAAAACACCCGAGGAGCAAGAAATGATGAGGATAATGGGATTTTGTGACTTTGACACTACCAAAGGAAAGAAGGTCGAGGGTAACGATGTAGGAGCGGTTCATGTCATTCTGAAGAGAAAGTACAGACAATATATGAACAGAAAAGGTGGATTTAACAGACCATTAGACTTTGTGGCATAGGAATTGCTCTCCGCTTCGCTTCTCCTGCCTTGGGAACTTTCGGCCATTCACGGGCAAATGAGAATCGAAGAGTCGTATGCAGCCCAAATATACTGGCTGACTGTATTTGGTCGAGAATATCGGATGGAACTGCGATCTTCCAGAATGCATCGAACGGAAGGCTCGTGCAAACGACGAACTAAGCCTGCCGCTTGGAGTATGACTCGTCGCGCCGAAGGCATGCAAACGATAAGGATGGATGTATATATACGAGCAAAGTGTTTTTTATTCCTTGTTGGTACAATTTCGATTCGAAATAAAGTGTGAAGTTAATCTCCAGAAATGTAGAGGTACGCGCCATAGAGCGAAAGAAAATTCAAAGGTTGTAAAGAAAGATAAAAAAATATTTTACAGATCCATGGTTGTTCTGGCTCGTTTTGCCGAAAGTATGATGCCCTCGTCGGTGTTATCCTCCTCTTCGCTCTCGCTCGTTGATTCGTGCATCTCTTCTTCCACGACTTTGGAATTCTGCGTCACGAGCTGTAAAAATGACGAGGAAACTATGAAGAAACATCGAGTTTTCCTACAGAGGATACCGGGGCTGCTTCTTTTTTTGTCCATTACCAGACTGATATCCATTTTTTCGAGGGCTTCGGATAGTTGAGTGTTCTTTATTCGGAAATCTCGGGTCACGCTGTGTTTTGTGTAGTTTTCCAGTGGTACCTACGCGAACACCAATGGCAGATGGGCAAACGCATCAATCGACACGTCGGATGGCTTTCGACCTAATTCTTATGACAACAATGAGTTTGCGTTTTCACGCGTATGATACTTACGCCTGTCCTTCTACCGAGCAAAAGTATTTCTTTGTTAAATTGCTCGATCTCGTAAACCACGCGTGGTATGGTCTTCGTTTCCTTCAAAACCTTGTTTCTTTGCGCGTGTGAATCCGACTTTCCCTTCGCGTCGTTTTCGTTTTCGTTTTCATTTTGATTTTCCTGGAACGTGAACAACATTAGTTGACCAACACGATGGCCGCGATTAGGATAGAATCACCGATATATGTCCAAATACCTCGATGTACGTAACTAGATTATAGAAAGCGGTCTTGAGCGGCTTACCAGCCAATTGTATTACTTGTATGAATCTAAAACGCAAATGTCAAATAGGAAGAGCGACAGAGTATCAAAATCATTGACAGATTATCATGCCTTTTCTGCGCAACGTATTTACCGTATACCTACTTGATCGTCTGAAATGCCACATTGTGTCCGCTTGACTTTGCATAAAAATACTTTGCGAGATCACCGAGAAAATGATACAGACATTGAAGATTCTTGAATGTCAGATCTATGCACGGTGATGGTTCGATAGAAGTATTGACGAGCGTATGCAGTGCTTGTATCACGTAAGACAGCTGTTTGCATAAACTACGTTCTTTTTCCCTTGCATTCTCTTGATCTGCAATTCCCGTTTTTTTCAATAACGTCTCGAGTCTTCGAGACTTACCACCAAAGAATTCGTATTGAACTCACGTGCTTCTTCCGCTCTCGTTCCCGGTATCCGAGCAATGTTCTCTTCTGCTTTTAGACGAAGAAGTAACCAACACGCGTTATCCAATTTTTCTTTTATGCTATTATTCAGTGCCTGGTAAACCTCCACGGCTGTGTCATGCCGTACTACTTTGTATCGTTCCTTCCCTTCTACTTGGATCTACGTTTATCGAGTAACAATATTGGGCAATTAAAGCAGTCTGGAGTGGAGTAAAATGGACCGAGGAAGGGTCGAAGGAGCGAGGAACTTACATTATCGATGGTACCAAGTTTTTGGGACAACTCTAAGCAGATCTCATTTAACGACTCTCCGTATTGTTGAGTGTAATCTTCTATGCGTAACAAAAGTCGAAGTATTATTGCAACGAGCACAGCTCGAACGTTGTCCATTCGAGCCATTTCTTTTGCCAAGTCTAATACCTATGGGAAAGCAATGGGCATGTAACGCCGAAGCGATCCATTTAACAGCGACACCATTGTCCAGCATGGTTGTAGGTGGCATGGCTTCGCTTACCGACCTTCTCAGAATTACAGCGATGAAAGTTTATTCTGTGGATAAATTGCTCCATGATTTCTAATAGTAGAACGGGTATTCCCTTGGATGATGCAGGCTCGCCCTCTTCTTCGACGAGCCACGTGTTTAGATGGGTTTTTAATGAGAACACGACATCCTGTAACCGCAAATCGAGATCTCTCGAAGTTCCCGCATCCATCGATCCTACTACAAAATCGAAGATTTTCTCGTCATGACTTTTGGGCTTTTTTCCCCGTGAATCAATGAAAAGTGGTGAAAATGGGCTTTTAATAAGACGCGAATCTTATCGTCACTTACGAATCGCATCGATAAATCCTCCCAACTCATTTGCATTGTCCACGGAGAAGAGAGTGCACACGCAATGACATATCTCTTTGAAGCATTCTAAAGCCAAAAGTGCCGTACTTTCGTCCATTTCTAATGTGCTGTTTATATCGGACAGCGGATGGGCGTAGAGTAATCTAGAGAGTAAAACAAATCTTTGGCTTTCGAGATATCAGACATGCCTCCCGCTCTTTCAATTCTTACGTTCTCTTGCTTACTTTGCAATCTCGGTGTAAAGAAGTATATAGCGTCGCCTGCGATCCTCTGAATCGTTATGTATCGACGAATTCGTACGTTGCACAAGCCGAAGGCAGGTTTGCAGTATGTACCGGTGAAAACGGGTATTCTCCCGAAGCATGGTGGACTCGCTCGAACTCGACTGCGTTGTGGATGATCCACCTCTGCCACCACAGCAGCGTTAAGACAGTCGATATCGATTCAAAGGTTTTTCAATAATCAAACGATAAGTATCGTCGTTGGCAAAAAAGAAATCGGAAAGAAAAAAGTTATACTAACAAATACAAGAGCGACAAGCCCTTGGAAATCGTGTCCAAATCCATAACTGTGTCCAGCACTTGCACCTGACTCGACTTAACGAGCTTCCTCGTTGTCGTGTTACTCTTATCCCTGTCCTTTTTACCTTTACTCGTACCACCATCGATTCTCTTCACTTTTGCAGTTTGCTGCCAGGAGTACGGAATATTCGACTTATCACAATTACGAATACAAGGAAATGTAAATGAGAAAAGAGCGAAGAAAAAGATAAGAGAAGAGAGGAAAAGTGTAGAAATTCTATAGTAAGGGGGGAAAGGTAGAAAATGCCAGTTTGTTGGAATACCGTGGTAAAATCAACCAATCGAGCGTATCCCTCGAATAAATCGTTGATTTTACGAAAGCTCTTTTCCTGATCTAGAAAGCATTTTCCTATTCGAAATGCTACGAGCGCCTCGGATATCGCTATCGTTATCTTAACGTCGTGGAGCTTCCTCTGGAATTTTGAAAAGTCTTCGGACGAGGCTCTGCCATTTTCCTAATGAAAAAGTAACATAAATCAGAAAGGATGATTACAATAGAGAGATTATGATTGCCCTATCTACACGTGAAAGCATAATTTGTTTGTAAATGATAAATGATTTTACCAGGTTTAAATGTTCCAATTTGGTAGCCGTCATTCTTTCGGACAAAGATTCCAATATCCCGGATAACTTGTCGAAAGTCAAAGATTTCTTTGGGGATGCTATGATATATATTCTTTGCATAAGGAATATTAGTTCCGCAATAGGTTCTCGTGGAACGATATCAGCACCATGAGTATCTGTACAGAGATCGAGTTTCACCGGCGGTAAAACACTTTCATCCGTTTCGTAGTAGACGTTAAAATGCGAGAGAAGCATCTCCAAGACAAGGTCCGTCACCTCCGGATTATTCGATACGGTGTTGTACAAGTCTAAAGAAACGAGGTGATGGAAAAATTATTGAAAACTGTACTTGGAAAACGGATTCTGGGTAACGAAAGACTAGCGTTCGTCTGATCGTCTGAGGACGCACCTTCGTACATGTACAATCGGACTTGAAACTCGTATGTAAGGCATTTCTTTAATATATCTAATATTTCGTGACACAGTGTTTCGTCGTACTCCAATGAAGATTTCGTTGACTGTGTATTGCGTTCCAAGGTGACCTAAGCCAAAGGAACCAGAATATCGGGTTAAAATCGACCTACATTGCTACGTTAGGAGAAAATGGTACTTTTGGACGAGGGTGAGATAAAATCATACGTGAGCAAACGTCGAGGTAGAACTGGAACTAAGCATACGAGCACAACTGTCGTGACGTTGACTTAAACTGACAATAAGGCCATGTCCGAGCGAGTCGAAGGAACGTAATTTCGAGTACTTTAGCATCTCAAGAAAGCCAGTAACAGCCATTCGTCTCTTGTCGATGCCCTTCCTATAAAGTGCTTTCCTTAAGATCAAAATAAGGGTCTCCCTGATGTTGGGCGATACTCGCATCAGCGGGAATACCGCGTGTAAAACCCGGTTGGTTACCGTACCGGGTAGAAGTAGCGACCGTTCCAGAAGATTCGTTATCATAACTTGATGATCCAACACGATTGTAGACAATTGACGACATGCATACGCCAAGCAATCTGAAGAGTGAAAAGTGACCGGGCTCGGTCAGAGTTTTACAGTTTATATGTCGCTGTTTATTACGAAAGATTCTACCGAGTTGTTGACAGTAAATTTCTTACCGGTATAATAGATGGTCGACGCACCATCCGCGATTATTTTGTCAATTAACTCTCGTAAGATGCTCGGTACGGTCTCGTGGCGTCTTTTTATCACTTCCCGCAACATTTCTGCCCCAATTTGCCCCAATTTTGGTAAGTTTACGTTACCTTTTGTTTTCTGTTCCCTGCTCATTAATGTAAAGGCCAATGCAACGAGCCCCTTTAATACCATATGACGATCCTTGTTACTGAAAAGGGGAGAGTAAAAAAGAGAAAGCGAAAGTTAAATTAAAATTGTTGTTGATATTGATATTGAAATTACTAAACTTGTGAGTGAAAGGATGCCAGATTGAGGCAAAAGTCAAAGAGGAAGAAGAAGAGCGAATCTTACCCGTCGTCTATGCACTCCATGACGATGCCGACTGTGTTGGACGGACACGGTAAAAGTTGCCTCAGCCATGCGCTGTTACATCTCTTTTCCTTACATCGTATATTTTCATTGATAGCTAGTTGTAATACATCGAAAGCCTGACGGAAAGAATCGTGGAGAATGATTGATAGAAATACAAGACAAATACTTGCTCTTGTTTATACGAGCAGCCATTACCTGATTTTTATACAAATTGGAAAGCGAAAGTAGTACGGCCAATACGAAGGGTTGTAATATATACTCCGAAACGTACGATACAATTTTAAGGTAGCGAAGAATGTTTTTAGAGTTTTCGTAATCCAGCTCAGCTGATTGCTGCACATGGTACAAAATTGTACTTTCAGCGTCTCGTATTTCTTTCGACGTGGTAGTCGTACCTACCGATAGACGATCGAAATTAGAATGGAAATGCGTTAAATAATACTTTTTCTACGTACCAACGATGTCGGGACTGTCTTCGTCTTCGGTCGTAGCTGCTCGTGAATAGGAGGATTCAAAGTATTTGCGTAGCGTATCCAAAAGATATTTACCTTCGTTGCGTCCCTGGAGTTTTAACGCATGATATACGAATGCCGCCGATTTATCTACAGACAGATTTGGCATGGCACGACACAGGGAGATAGTAACTTCTTTGAGGTCCGTTCTTTCCAAAGTCATATCCCTAAGCGAAACGTTACATTCCTTACGAAGAGCGGCTTCTTTTTCTCAAAGTAAGTAGAAGTAAAGTCGACGTCGAGCGTGGCACATACTTACGAAAACATTTTTGCCAAAGACGGCAAAAAATCAACGTTCCAGCTATGCTTACATATTTCTTTGACGATCAACGACTTATATTCCAAACCGGAAACTTCTCTGTCCTTGTAAACGATGTATTTTTCATTTTCTAATAGCTCCAACAGAACAGGCAGTAAGTCCTTCCATCTGAGATTTAAAGTATCAAATGCTACCGTGTATTTGTCACAATATGCAAAGTATCGTAGAAAGTGTAACCGGATCGTAAGATCTTACTTACCCCTTACATTCGTCACTATCGTCGTCATGGCCACTCTTGTCGTTGGGAAGAAAATCACCAAGACAGTATTCTACCAGTTTTAAAAGATTCTGCTTGGAATACCTCGGAAGATCGAGGATTATTCGATTTAGTATAGCGTCAGCACGGCCGGTAGGTATTTTAACTCTGCGTAGAGTCTCCAAAGTAGTTTCGACTATGTTACGACGTTTCAGCTGACAAGCATCGGAGTCTGAGAGTGTTCGGAAATAATCATCCAATACTTTGAGAACTTCGTTGCTGCAAATACTATCGCGCAGCATTTTCGAGAGCTATAAAAAATATTTTTAATGGCCGTTGACTACCTGCCAGTCGATACTCTTATTTCACTCGAGCAATCATCACACTTACCTCTTCTGAGCCAGCATTGCGAGGAAAACAGCGTAAATCGGACCGATTTTTCGAACCATTGGACATATTTTGAACGCTCGTTACCCGCGATTAGCAGTCCTGGAAAAATATGTTTAAGCCATACCGAAGCAGCTACAAATAATTTCATACTTGTTCTCAGTTTTCCTACTCGATGCAAATTGAAATACTTTTCTTTCCTCTTCCGTTCCGTTACAATTCAATCTATCCTAGTTGACACGCAACACATGAAACGAAGAAAACGGATTCCGCGCGCAAAACGTTAGCGCGGCAGCGTGTGTCTATTATTGTTTCCACCGCCCTCTGGGTGCGAAATCTCTCTCTCTCTCTCTCTCTCTCTCTCCGTCGCCCCTCTGGTACATGCATTTCGGTCAACTCGTTTTAAATAAACCGTTTTTTTTTTTTTTTTTTTTATGATAGCTGTGCAAGCCATCTGTGATGAAAAAAGCTATTCGTCCGTCGAAAAGCTGTCGTCGTGTAATGGGTTTGGCGTTATCGGGGATCGTGATGCAACGGAGACAGCGATCGTTCGAATTCGAAACGACTTCCGACGGAGCCGTAGGCCGTCGGTTAGATCGATCATGTTGGAGATACGATTCGATCTTGATTCGATCGACCGGACGATTGACCCTGCTCCCCTTTCGTCGAGCGAGCCTGCCACGCGAGCCCGGATCGACGGGCGTGCTCTCGATTTCGAGTCCAAGGTCGAGGAACAAACCGGCAATTTGTGGAGGAAAAAAAAAAAGAGCCGGGTGTGGCCCGTTTCGACAGCGAAAGTTTTTGACGGACGCACGAAACACGCCCTCGTGCCCCACTCGGTAGGCGGACGCACCCGTTGCGACGGTTCTTCGCGGGGTATATAAGATTTCGTTCGTGCAACCGACGATGTGCGTTTTCTCTCGTTCATCGCAGAAGAATCAACCGACTCGCAATGTTCTCCAAGGTGGGTTACCAAGAGCGTTCGACGATAGATAGGGTCGAAGTTTCGGGACTTTGCTTCGTTATTCGGTGAGCCGTGGACGAGGAATCGTGAGCGGTCGCGACCGGTGCGGCTTCTCGACGAGCCGAAAGCGCTCCAAGGCATTCCGCCCGAACGATAGCATAGAAATTGATCGCGTGGCTCGTTACTAGGTGTTGTTAAGGTGCCGTTGCTAGGAGGAACCCGATACTATATTTTTCTTCTTTCTTTCAGATCGTCGTTTTCGGCTGCCTGTTGGCCTTCGGCAACGCCGGATATCTGGCACCGGCGGCTGTAGGACAGTATACTCTGACTACCGAGGCCCTGACCTCGACCTCGGACAATATCCTCCGAAGCTCCGGAAACCTCGCTCAAGTTGCGACTCAGTCCAAGACCATCTCCACTCCGTTCTCCAGCAGCAGCAAATCGGACATCCGTGTGACCAATCCGGCGATCTACGCCCACGCAGCTCCCTTAGTCGCAACCGCAGCCGGCAGTCCGTTCGCGGCGCAACCGATAACGGCCGCGCTCGGTCCTCACCCGAGCCCGCTCCTCGGAGTGGCTTACTCCCCGGCTGTGGCCGTCTCCCACATGGCCTACAGCAGCCCCATCGGCGTTTCTTATTCCTGGTGAATGCCCAACCTCGACGTCTTTCTCAGATGCGAGCACGGAATTCGTTGATTACCCGTTCTCTTCTTGCAACCGTAACTCCTTATATTTATTAAATTTTATGCATCAAACGTATCAAAAGATATCTTTCTTCTCGCAAACCTTACGAATCGGCGTTTATCGGAAAAGTGGGATTGAAAGAAAAATGGAAATGTCAGAGAAAAATAGAAACGGAAATGGATGATGGTGACGACGATGACGATGACGGTGACGATGGCGATGGTATGTTTCGGATACGGCGGCCGAAAGCATAGAAAGTATAGAAGAGTATAGGAACGATTTTATTCGTTATGAGTTTTGGACGTTACATTCTGTGACACGTGTATCGCGCGTATATCCGGTTGCAATCGGGCTGATGATGGTCACGAAATCAGAGAACCCTGAGGGCTCCGATGCCGTTCAAAGCCAAGCCGTTGAGTCCGATGGGAGCAGCGGCAAGACCGGTGGCGATCGCTGGAGCACCCCCGAACGCGGTCGTCAGTCCAGGGGCAAGAAGGGCCGCGGGTCCTGAAGCGAAACAAACATTTTGCAGGGGTTATAGGCTGACTGAATGAGTAAGCAGATAAAGGAACGGACTCGCGATCGGTGGGTTCGAGTTCGAATCCCTGGTCGTCCCTGGAAAATTTGTCGCGCGTGATGGGGTACATATCGTAATGACGATGATTGAAAAGTCACTTAAACAGGAATACTTTTGAAGAAGGAGGAGAAGGAGAATGCTCGAGGTTCGTCGCGGGTCGCGGTCAGCAGTTGCTGGAGATGCGAGTACCTGCAAGAGCGGTATTCGCGACCGCGACCAGAGGAGCGGCCTCGGCGGAGGCCGTCACGATTCCAGGATTGTTAACGCGAACGTCCGCTCTCCTGACGCTACTGAATGGCGTATCTACGCTCTTCGAGTAGGCCGAAATGGCAGCTAAGTTACCGATACCCCGTATCACGTTGGAGCTGGAAGCGGAGAGCGTCGGCACGGCGAGCGCGGCCGTGGCCGATGGCAAGGAAAGAGCAGCCGCTGGATGCACCGCAATCGTAGCAGGCCCGGTCGCCGTGAGCAAACCACCGCCGATTACACCTGCCTGTCCGACCGCCAGCAAGCAACCGCAAATCACCAGGAACTGAAACATACGGAAACGGGAAACATCGACTAGCCTTTTATTTTTTTTACCGCACCTCCTCTACCTTCTGCTACCGCTTCGCAAAATTCGTGTTTTCGCTCTACGCGCTCTAGATTAGAGCCCCGACGAGCGCCCTCTGCGTTTATCCCCTCGTGTTGCGCGACGAAAGCGCCGCTATTGCCTGTTACTCACCCTAAACATGATGCTGCTTCGATCGAGTCTTCTCCTTGTCGGGAAATAGCGAGAAACCAATTGAATACATCGGACACGTCTGTTCGTCTATTTATACGGTAAGTCCCGAGCCGAGTCGAAGCAAACCAGTCTGGCGATCTCGAAAGTCATTTTTTCCCGAAAACTCGGTATCGAGTGTCCGTGGTGGATGTCGAGGATATGCGAGGATAGAAGAGAATAGACGCTTCGAAATGAGACCGGCCGTTGCGTCACATGCATCAGCTCTATTCGATCTCGATCTTGCTAGACCGATCCCTTTGCTTGTGCCACGGATCTGTAGCGACTCTGCTACGAGAGAAATCGTGCACGCTTACCCTTCGCGAAATTCGAAGGAAGGAAATCAGCATTTTGCTCATGGAACGCAAGTTCCCTTCCCTCTTTGTACAAAGAGGACAAAGTAACGAGCGAACGAAAACGTGAAACTGTCATTTTACCCGAACGGAGAAATAGGCGTTCCTCGAAGGAACAAATCAAACCTGTATATTCGCTGACGGATCCGACTCTATCGGTTCGGCGTTTCGTATAGTTTCTTCGCAAAGATCCATCGAATCGTTGCGACATCGAGGGACCGATAGAAATGCGTGCTATCGATTCTGACGCAAACGCATCTCGGGTTGCAGCCGGTATAGCGCAATAGCATCCAGTCCGATTCTAGAAAGACGCTATAGAGTTACCCACGAGGTAAGGAGAATTAAGGCGAGCTAAGACGAGCGTCCATGACCGATCGGCAAGTTGTGTGTCCAGTCTTGTCTGCTTCTGCCCCGGTCCAGTCTACCGTGATCAGCCACGATAACGCGGCGCTCGATGAGACGATGGTCCAAACGAGAACGGAAGTACCGATTGCAACGGAACGAGCGGCTTCGGACGCATAGAATTTATCGGTGATTCAAGCGATTCGTGCTGTTACGAGAGACTAATGTCACAGAAGCAAAATCGATTCGGGTAAGGTACGTATTACCGAAACTCGCCGTCGTAGAAAGCAGCAAATCTTTCGGTCGAGACCTAGTTTCTTCGAAAACCCGTACTTTCAATCGAAATCCCGTGATTGCGCAATGAATCATTGAAAATTCTTTGTCGAATTGCGATCGACTGAACGGAACGACGCAAAAATATGAAAGGTAAAGGAACGATGAAATTAGAATCGCGGCCGTCGATAATGAAATATCGAAAGACACAATTTTAACGGCACAACGTAACGTGCTAGAATCTTGTCGGACAATGTCTTGCATAAGAATATATGTGAGCAGGCGTGGGGGTAGTTTTGATAAATTCTCAACTTTTCGACGATAACGAGGTTTATTTCTAATCTCTTAAATAACGTATTATCGCTGAAAAGTTGCAAACACTGTTACTACGGAAGTACAGAATGCACTGTCTTGCGGGAGATTCTTGAAAACTGGTACTACAAGCAGTACGCGTATCGTAGTAAATTAACGCGCATCTTCGACAACGAAATTAATTAGAAGATAAAATTAGTTCCATTACCGATGAAACGAAGTAGATTGGTACTGTATGGTATTCCGAGCATGAGCGATACAATGCCGAAATATCCTGGAATTCACGAGAATGTATGATTCCGCGCAGACAAACTAAGAAGAAATTGATCTAACAAGAACAGTGAGAGATGGTCTACGCCGCCCTTCGAAGGAGGGAACGGCAGTCAGGGGCAAAAAAGATTTGTCTTGGGAAAGAAGGTAAGGAGGTAAGGACGAAATCGAAAGAAAGTTCAAAAGGTGGTAGAAGGTAAAGATTTTACATGGACGTCGGGGACCAAAAGTTCATCTCTCTCAATTCGGATGGCTTCGCTTGAAATACATTGCCGTGCGCGGTCGACTTCCTCGAAGCTTTCTCGTCGCTTCCGACGTAACTGAGATTCTGCGATGATATAGACTTCTTCCGACTAAGCGATCTGGGTGGGACCGGTACATCCATGCTGCTTTCGTCCTCTTCTTCGATCTTGGCCGTGACGACTTCTCTCGATTGTCCCAATATACTTGCTAGTATCCAGCCGCCCTGATACTTTTCTCGATCGGGCACAAAAGGACCGGTAAAATATCGATTGGAAGAAGGTATTCGTCGACGCGCTTTTGGTGAACTGTCTGGGCTAACAACGGGCGAGGTCAGTGGCGTAGCAGGCAGAGACTTGCTACCCTTTTTCGGGGGCCTCTCTTCTTGCTCAGCCGCAAACATTTTACCGAATTTATTCGACATCATTTGATTCGCCACCTGTACGATCGATTTACCGCAAAGTGCCGTTTCACCATGGAATCCATCGTCGCTTCCTTGAGACTTTGCCTTCGTGTAGCCGCTCCCTATGTTCTTCGGAGGTTTAGCTTCGTTGCCTGAAATCAACGTCCAATTCCAATTGGAGACAGCTTCTTACTTTCAGGAAGCTTCCCGCAGGAGTGAAACGAAGGAAACACGACAGAAAAGAGGAGGAGATGGGAGAGGGGATATATATATATATATATATATATATATAGAGAGAGAGAGAGAGAGAGAGAGAGAGAAGAAACTTCCCGAACACGGGGATGCTCACGAGAGAAAAGTTAGCTAGATTTACCTCCGTTTACTGCGGCGGCTGTTGTTACGAACGGTTGGCATGGCAAAGAATGCTTGCTAAAATCGACCTCTTGAACTTCCCTCGAGCTAGACACTAGACGTTCTTCTGTTTTTTGACGATTCGTGGATGGGCCAACTTTTTTTTCGTTCAAAGCTTCTTCGAGCGGTCGTAGTTCCTCAAGAACGGATGGCTGAGGTTGTTTCGCCTTCGAATACCGTACGTAGAAGAAGCTGTCGTCGTGAGACGGCGGACTGAATGTACTCTCGTCAAAATCGAACCTACGTGCAGCGCGAGAAACACAAAGAGGTTACATTACTCCGATCATTCATTCTTCGACTTTCAACGAAATATCAGCGAAGCAATTCCTCCCTGAATACGGCTTCTTATTTTGTGCACTTGAATGAGTAATCTCAAAGTAGTCAGATTCTTTCCTACTCGTCGGCGGATTTGATTTCGTTCAAACTAAGAAAGGGAAAAAAGGCGACCGTCAAACCGAAGGTTATCTTGGTCTCAACTGCGAACGCGGATCGTATCGTTCGATCAGCAGATTCATACAAACTATACAGATCAGAGGAAGAACGAAAAAGAACGTTCCGCATCGTAGCTAGAGCCACGAGGTAGCCTCGATCGAAACTCGAATCTAATAATAACATGCCCGTGGATGCGCCGGCCAAATTTTGCGCGTAGATTCGTTGATGCGCGCTCTCTCTCTCTCTCTCTCTCTCTCTCTGCATGCTCACACAGATCGGGGGGGGGGGGGGGGTGTCTCCGCCTACCAAATACCTTACCCAAGCAAAGCTGTTGGATCGTGTTATGATTATAGGGTCGTCAATGCATTGTTATTGCAAAGTTTGATCATTGTGCCATTAATGTAACCATAACTTGCGATGATATACGCAAGGACACATACTTGTTATCAATTTTTCCCTTCATCCACTGAGGTAAAGATATTCCACTGCCGAGTGATCTGTCCTGTTGTTTGGTGGAGCCCATTTTTGTATTTGGAGGCAGAGTAAAAGCAACGGTAGCAATGGCGCTGCCGAAAACACAAGCTTCAAAGTATGTGCGTCGTCGCAGATCAAATTGTCGAGCGAGCGACTTCTAAGAAATTGATCTGGAGATCATCTTGTCAATCTGAAAGGTTGAAAAATTTTTACATTTCTATTATACTCCTTTACTTTGCTCTTTAATAATCGCATAAGAACGGCTGTCATTGAATCGTCAAAAGGTACATGCCTTGGAAAAAAGAGAAACAAAGTTTGAAGAATGAGGATAACGCCAAGTGTCCAAAGTATTACATTTATTTGGCGAATTCTATGTACAGCCAATTATATATTCAATCAGCCAAATATGCCAAATAGCTCTGTTGGGAATACCAATTTGTGCATTAAATCGAAATTATTTAAGATACAATTTAATTATTTTAATTAGGCCGAAGAGTCAGGGATTTTAGGTAAGAATGCCGAAATTTCATCTTTCGATGCTGAAACACAGTGCAGGAAAGGGAAGGGTATCGGCTGCAGTTGATAATTACATTCCTATGTGACAGAAACGTCTCCATGTTGTTTGTTTAGCAAGAATTTCAGAGAAAGAAATTTGTTTTTTTTTCTACCAATGAGTCTGTTAATGACACCTGTGTCATATTTTGCTATGCCCGTCTTTGTAGGGCAGAACAGTAAATATGATTGTACTCGACGAAATGCTACATATCGCATTTAACTATTACGACTTACCCTACTTTTGCGGCCTACCGAACATCTTGGCGCAACTGTAAGTTCCATAGCTTCTCGATATTTTCGTATATTCTCGAAACAATGATGGAGCGTCTTAAAAATTATGCGACTTGTCAAACTGTTCGCAATGGCCGACAATACTACCCGATGCTACCGTTGCTGATCACTGATCTCACGGATCTCACTGATCACTTCGTAAATCATGAAAAACCTAACTACGTCTTATTGAGCTGCCGACGTGAAGTAGGAGCCTACAGGGGCGCCTTTCAACGGAGGAATCGACCAACGTAATTTGAGAAGGCTGAAAGAAATTACTAAATCGAACTGAACATGGCGACCTCATGCATCAGCGTAATGTACTATCCGTGTAACAGTATAACGTGGCAATCATACAATTCGTTACGTTACACGGTTTATTCTAACATTACACCGTCCTTATATTGCCATCGTAATTAAAAGCACTAGGACTGTACAAAAAAAGGAAGGAAAAAGTGAACGAAAGTCTAGAGAATTTTGTGATACATATTCATTGCGTAAATTTGTAATAAACAACGTTCACAATGTCAATTGAAAGTTACCTTCTTTATCGATGTAGACACGGTTCCTCGTAAGTTTTGGGATAGCCAATGAGAACGTTTTGTATGCTTTCGCTCGTAGTGCTGCTAACATAAAATTTTAAAGGTGACGCGTTGGCGCGCCTCGACTGCCTCAACTGGCTGAACACCCCTTCTTCCGGTCGCGATCACGCTCTTGGAACGTCGACGGTGAGTGCAATGTGAAGCGAATCGCCCTCGATCAGCTTTTAACGAGCGTAACACTCGCAATGTTTTTCGTTGAATACTAAGGGTTTGCTCGTTCAGCCGCGAGAGCAAGTATTTTTCTTTACTTTCAAGGCAGATGTGAAATCTTAGGATTTTTGATTCGGCGGTGACAGTGTTTACCATTCGTGCTCCTTTATGAAAGGCGACTCTTGATCGAGTTAACGATTCAGTCGAATCTGGTCGATTAGATTTTACCTTTTAGGATTTCAGCCACGATGAAGTTCAATCGATTGGTTTCGTCTTCACGAAGGAAAAACCGTAAGAGGCACTTTACGGCTCCCTCTCATATACGCAGAAGGCTCATGTCGGCACCTCTCTCGAAGGAACTTCGACAAAAGTATAACGTCCGTTCCATGCCGATCCGTAAAGACGACGAAGTCCAGGTAACAGAAATGAAAGCGCAGGGAAAGAAGTTTCCTTTCCTGTGCAAGAGTAACTCTTTTCTTCTTTTCTTTTCAAAGGTTGTTCGCGGACATTATAAAGGTCAACAAGTCGGCAAAGTTGTACAAGTGTATAGGAAAAAATTCGTCATATACATTGAAAGAATTCAACGTGAAAAAGCCAACAGCGCGAATGTTTATGTAGGCATTGATCCATCCAAGGTAAGGAATTCTTCGTCGTATTGTTTATATGTCGCAGGGTTTATTATCGCATGATGAATCAAACCATTCACGTAGAATTGGTTGAGACCTGATGTTTTGTGCCGTCGCTTGGGGTTTTCCCAAGTGCTGGTCAAACTCTCTTGTTCCGACCAATTTTTGCAGAGAAGTTGGCTCTGACGATAATCAACGAACAATTGTGCCCTTAAAAGATCCGTTTTCCTTATCGAATAAAAGCATGTTTTATCTCGCAGACAGTCATCGTGAAATTGAAGATGGACAAGGATCGTAAGAAGATCATAGACAGAAGAAGTAAAGGTAGACTCGCGGCACAGGGCAAAGACAAAGGGAAATATACGGAAGATACGACCGCAGCAATGGAAACATCGTAGCTTTAAACCGAATTTTGTTTATGTACCTTAATAAAAAGTTGAAAAATCTAAAGATATTGTCGCATTTAATAATACTAGCCTCACGATGCTAAAAAGAAATACTTCTCAGATAGCTTAAATTTACTTTCTCACAATTATTTTCACGATAAAGCGACGTAATACGATCCATGACAAGTTTTCATTGAGCTTAACATCGATCGGTAAGCGACGTTTCCGCATGAACTTATCCGTTCAAAACGACTCACGTTACGGCTAAGTTACATCGAATAAAAGTAAAATACTTATTCATACATGGAAATCACCCTGGTAATTTTGCTTATTGTTTAGCTGCAGCAAAGATTCTCAAAATGTACAGAAACAAATTAATTACATCTAAATAAATGTTAATCGTAGCTAGTACGTATTCTTCTGGTGATAGCATCCGCATGATTTGATGGGTATCGAAAACAATAAATAGGCAAAAGAGTAACGCTCCGCCGACACTGAGCAACAGTTCGAGGGCACTGCTCTGTAGAAATATGTGCATAAAACCACCAAGCAACAATATCCAAAGTCCTGCAAATAGTCTGAAAATATATTAAAAACTAATTAATAGAAAATGATAACGGGCGGGTTAAAGACAATGGTGGAGACATACCCAAAACCTAAAAATGAAAAGTCTCGCTTGCTTTGCAAGGTATAAGTAGTTAACCCTATTAAAATAGTCAGCGTTACGATTAGGGCTTCCAGCACTATTGCCGTGTCGTACATAGATACCGCTATAGCGACCGTATAAGCTTGCACCACAGTCTGCAACGTGTAAACAATTCTTATGAAGCAAACAGAATTGTATATGGTTATCATATTATAGAGATACGTCTATCGCATACTTACAAATAAAACGAGCAGCACCAAATTAGCAGGATGTTGCTTCCTTTTGATGTACAATGCAACTAAGATTCCAATGGTAAGGAGAAACGAAGAAAGAGCGGTCCATGAACTGAAATTATGTGACACAAAATAAAGGTGGTTCGACGAATAAAGTTTGTACGAAAACGTTGTTTTCTTACTTCTCTCGTACGAAGAGCTGGAATGGCTCGCATAGCATAGATGCTGCGACTATCGAAATGGTTATCAGTAGCTGCATACTCAATAAGCCATACACCTTCCGTAAAAAGCCTACAACATGTAATTTATATAAGTCTATCGGATCCATAGATTCTGACGGATTAAACTTTCAGCGACGTGCAAACGATTCGAGAAAGTTGATAGGTGTACTGTACTCATAGTTCGACTTAAGTGAGTAATGAAACTGTCGTAATTACCCATTCGTATGTTAATATCTGCATTCCGGACATTATTTTTATAAAAGAAATCATTTTCGATATCGCTAGAATCATCTTTCTTTGCTCCAGCTTCAACGTCTTCTTGAATTAATAATACGGTTGAGCCCATTTCTCCACCTTGATCGATTTGATCGAACTACTTTCGAGTGATTCGATTGACTTATTCGATAGATCGTGCGATCTTTATGATTCAACTCTGAAGTGTTATTTACGATCTTCGGAAAGGATCGTTTAATGTCTGCCCAGTCCGGTCCAATCCTATTTTCCAGTCAATGAAATTGATCGAAATGTGGAATTGACAGCTACGCAGGAATAAATATCAATCCGATAGGGTGAGTTCACGAATACGGCTGTGTAAGCTACGTCACTGCACGTCTGCATAAAACTCAAAAAATTGAGACTCCGATAAGAACTACATACTCTTCCTTCTGCGATCGTTATCGAAGTTACCAGCATTGCCAACAGCTAACAAGTATTACGTTTTCATAAGTTTGTTTTATTTGATATTTTTGGAATGTTATGATCCTCGACTTTGCAATGGCTGCAATTGTCAGGATCGTCTGGGTTAAGGTAATCGTAAAATCTTCTATAGTTGTTATTTTCAGTTCGATAGTGGCTATACATTTTTTGACACTAATCGGTAAATCTTGACCGTGTGCAGGTATTATTTTGCACAGTATTCTAGTAACTACTGTTAACTACTAGTGGTCGCTGCGGCAGCGTGTCCGCTGCTATCCTTCCTAAATCTTCTTAGCTCTCCTGGTTTCATATACTTTTGAGAAGTGAGAGTATTACAATCATTGTATCATATGAGAACTAATTGTAATACCTCCTTTATCCTATCATATACAAGTTATCGTCAAATTAAGGGCCATAATGGAAACTAAAGTTACGGTTAATTTCTTAGCAATTCATCAAAGAACTGTTTTTATGCAAATACCATTTACCGCCACAGTACGACACTGCAAGGAATCCATAAATGAAGGCTTACGGTTTTCAAAAGCACTACTTTTTTAGCGATACTTATACATATACAGAAATAGGCATAGAAGAAAGTGTACATGTTTTTGGAATACGATCTTTCGATCTCTTCTCACATTGTACTTGTTTGCTTCTCCTGCAAGTGGTCCCCAGTTTTTACACTGACGAGAGATTAACTCGAGATTTCCCTTACCGAATTGCCCATCATTTTTTCGAAAGCTAAAACTCGCGCCGATGGTTTGATGTTCACTGGAAGAAAATGGACCACAGAGAGATAAAGTCGTAACAGAAAATAAGATTCGTGGCACGGAATGCCATCGATTAACCTTTCTATTCGCAGCACACCTGTTTCATAGGGTTTCCGAGATTCACCGGTACTGAATACGCACGACACTGCCTCAGCATGTTTAAAGATTGCTTTATATTTGTGTTTACCCATCTTCAATTTCTCCTCCGTTAAAATAAACTTCTTTCCCAGTAGCTGACGTTGGAGCACCTGCACGAATATCGAATACCAATGAAAATCAGTGAATAACATATATATAATACTTGTAAATTACAAATCCATACAACAGTCTCACCGTTTTTGGGATTTCCAAAATGAAAATGTCATCCTCGAGCAAATTCTTAAGCGAAATTGCGGCAGTACTCGTCTCTTCGATTAATCCTTCGGTTTCCATTAGTTCCCGCAACTGCAATAAGGAATGCATGAACGATAGTTCGGAACACGAATTAAAAATAAATGCGCACATCCATACGTTATACGGTCTCCTCTGCGTCAGCGAAAGTACATTTGAAATTTGCATTTGGGACGTAACGTTTGCAGTTCCGGCCACTAATCTCTTCTGTTTGTCCTGAGTAGAAACAATTCGAACATCAAAATCATCCGTATCACAGTCGTAAGTTGATCCTTTGTTAGCTTCGATCGATAGATCATGGCGATCTCGTGTGTTCACTTTATTATTTTCAATTTCTTTCTCTCTGTAAGAACTTCTATCTAAAGTATTTTCAGTTAATGGGCTAGTAGATTGTTCCTCCGTGGACTCGTCGTTATCAGAGTAAAAGGTATCCTCGTAGTTTCTATGCTGTCGAGCAACTTTATTTGTGCGTTCCGTCGACGAATCGGAATCCACATTTTTTTTTCTTCTCGATACAACGAATTGCTTTGCACTTTCCATACTGAACTCTTCCATTGGTGTTTCATAAACTTCTCTCTTTCTCTTCTCCTTCCATTTTTCGTGAACAATTTTTCCGTCCATGATAGAGAGAGTATCGCGAGGCCTTTCAATGAACCGAACATTTGGAGCTTCTTCTTCTCCTGTATGTCCGATGCAGTTGCTGTCATCATCGCTGAAACTAGAGTCGTCATCTACGGTTAAATTTAATTTTCTCAACTGTCTTAGCCTCCTCGCGATTGCAGGCGAAACACAATCTACCGAATCCACTTCTTCCTCCGGGCATTCCGAGGTTTTATCGTCCGAAGATTGTCTTACGTTTGTCAATCCTTTTCGGCGATCCATATCGCTCAGGAACGGCGTCTCGGTGGATATAATTTTGTATCTTGTATTCACGATCTCGGCACATGTTACTCTTGGATGTAGTATATGCTCCTGGCTCCCGACGTTAATAATATTACCGTCGATTGGTTCATCTCGCATCATTACACCCCGTAATTTTTCTTCTAATTTCGTATCCGAAGATGTTTGTACATTGCAGGAAACTTTGTAAAAACTTTCATCCGTACCCTTATGGTCGAATGTTGTATTATTCCATGGTTCCTCTTCAAAGTCTTCGTCTATACCAGAATCTTTTGGTTGATTTGCTTTTGTGTCTGTTGAAACAGTATTTGCAAATGCGCCGCACTGCCGATTTAAAGATGCTTCGTTATAAAGACTCGCGCATTGCTCCAGAGTAGATGCTTCTTCGGATGATATGCTCAAGGGGATCAACGACGAATCGTCGTGAATGGGCCCTGTGTAGGCTATTTCTTTGTTAAAGCTGGAAGTGCTCCGGTTAGCGACGTCCCGATCGTAATTAAATGCTTGAGAACAAACTATCTTATTCCCCTTCTTAATAATTTTTTGCCAGCCCACATTAACAGAACGAGTCGTTCCATTTTTGTTTTTGTTTACACGCGCCATTGCACGATACTTTTCAGGTTTTATTTTAATCGTACTTTCGTCGTTTCTGATATCGGAATACTGACGTTGCACTTGCGCAACCCGCGGCGACATTTGGATCGCGTCGTACCCTGGACTCGTAATTACAGAAAAATTCCTCTTACAGAAAGTTTCGTAATCTTCTTCTGTAAAACTAATATTATCGTCAGTTTCATCGTCGTCCGGTGGTTCTTCGGAAAGAGCTGTCTTGATTTTGATATATCCACCGTAAGATAATCCGGTAGATTTTTCTATAAGCACTGCATTTAGCGCTTTTGTTTTTCTTTGCAATTTTCTGGATGGTACAAGTTCATGGATCAGAGAAGTATCTACCAGTCTGCTCGCTACTGTGTTGGCCACAGTCACCCAGCCAATGCTGTTCTCATCGATCGACATTGCGTGGTTCTCCCTGTATTCGTTGTAATTTTTTCACTCCGGTAATATTTCCTGAAAGATGGAATTTACTGCTAGGTGATCGTTTATAATTTCGTAGAGTCCGGATATAACGTCCCAAACATTACATATATGTCCTACCGTTTATACTTATTTGATTATACTTACACGCGTGTATTCTCTTTTTTTCTTTGTCCTGTCAAATTTTCCCATCGATTTAGACGACTCTTCGTGAAATGAAAATAGATGTATACATGGACATTGACAGTTTCTATAAAATCCCGCCAATGCTATCTGCAGATGTGTCATCACAGAACATTGTGATGTATGGTTGTAAAGAAGTCGGCTACACCGCTTGGAATGAATGGAATGTATGTAACTTACGTAACGTATGAGCCTTAAACTTGTTTTTCGATGAACCTACAGGTGTAAATGCATCGTTTAATTACATGTCGAACGTGTTTTCCATAATTCTGTAAATATGTAAAATCATAAGGTGTTGGAAAAGTGGGAAGCGATCCGTCACGTATTTTGTATCGTTATTCGTCAAATCACCATTCAATAGATGGAAAAGTCGCTAATACATCAGTCCGTACAGTTGATATTACAATGAAATTCCCTATGACCTTACTTGCAATGTATGTTCAAATTATAAACGGTGAGAAGCTACTACATACATTCACACAGTTCGCATGACTACGATGCCAATTTGCCAATACGAACGTTTGGTAATAATTCCCGAAGTGGTAGGTATTAGATGGGTTAGTTATAAGCGCTGTAAGGATGAGAACTCAAGTTTATTCAGAATGACTGTACTCACACGAGGTCCAACGACCCCTAATTCGCGCCGCGTGTGTTGCCAAACCAGCTAAATGTTTCTAGGTGCATTAATTGAGTCGACCTTATACACGAGCACAGATAGGTGGGCATGTAACTTGGTAACATTTTGCGCGCGTATCGAAATCAAAACATTGTTAGATATTCATCGAAACGTTAAATTTGGATCTGTGATAAACATGAAATAGAGTTTTCTATTAGATTAGAATACAAACCGCAAAATGCATGCGTTTTTGCTTCTGCATAGAAATTGAATGCGCTAACCAGCAAGAGTCGAAAGCGGACTGGGGAACACGGACGCACAATAAAGGGATGGCGATAGGATCCCCACTATCCGCATACGTATGTATGTGTATGGGGATACGGTGGATACCAAAAAGAGAGAGAATTTTTAACCGTGGGATTCCTATCACTGGAATGCGTGTACATTGGAAAGCGTATAATCATCGACATCATTTTAAACCGATATAAACTGAACAGTGGTAGAGAGAGAAAGAGTGAGAGAGACAGACAGAGAAAGAAAGAAAAAGAGAGATAGTAATGTGACCAAAAAGAAAGAAAATAAGAAGTATAGAATGAGGAGGCTGGATTAAAAAAGGAAGTAGAAGAAAACAGAAGGAAGGAAGGAAGGAAGGAAGGAAGGAAGGAAGGAAGGAAAGAAGGAAGGAAGGAAAGAAGGAACGAAAACGTAAGATTGGAAAGAACGGAAGGGGCAAAGGGTGACAGAAGCAGACTGAGGGAGACAGAAGCACACAACCCGACACACACCACTCACTCGTCACTCACCACACACACACACAGAGTGAGAGTGAGACAGAGCGAGAGAGCAGAAGAGAGGGAGAGACAGAGAAAGTGTCAAAACACTTTGCATTCCTGCCAAGTATTACAGAGATCGGTTTATTTTAACGTAATTGCGGTGGAGCTTTTTGAATCAAATAGTCGATGAATGAGAAGAATCGTTTCATAAAATTGATCGAAGAAATTGTGCCATCGATGAAATCGATGGACGCGCCTTAGATGGAGACTTTAGCTTTAGCCTGTCCTTGCCTGCGAACGGTGTCGGCTCGATATTTGAGACGATCGATAGATTTTCAAAACCGCGACAATTTCGAAATTTGACGAAGATCAATGAAAGAGAAGCGTAAGCATGCACCACAACAGAAGAAAGAAAAAACGGGTGAATTATGGCGTGAGAGCCGTCGAGGTATTGCGCGGTTCAAAAGGTTTCGGTTTCACGATCTCAGGACAGCAACCTTGCATATTGAGCTGTATCGTGCAAGGTAGCCCGGCGGAAAATGCTGGATTGCGAGCTGGTGATTATTTGGTATCCGTAAACGGTCATAACGTTGGAAAATTACCTCACGACGACGTCGTACAATTAATAGGCCGTTCCAAGGGTATTCTAAGATTACAGATAGCGGAAAATTATTATTCCGACTCTTCGGACGAAGAGGGCCTGGCGACGGTTCGTACAAAGCCTAAATACGCTCACAAGCCACGTACCAGCAACGCCGGTGTTTCGCAACTGCAATGCAGAGTGGCTAAAGTCGTGAGAGACTTACACAGCGGCGTCATGTTCGATACGGCTGGAAGAACGCCGTCCGACACAAACGCGCAAAATGGTTATTCGGGTTTGCACTATCGATGGAACATGACTGGCCCGCTTCCGCCGCCACCGCCGCCGATAGCCCACAAAAGAGACGCGGAGAAAATTGTGCATAGAACAGTCGTCGGTTATCTAGGTACTATCGACATTCCGAACCAGCTACATCCATCCTGTATGACTCAGGTACAGACATAAGGTTTCTCCTCCTTGTTCCGCGCTAACCGATAGACCAAGATATTTTGATGCATGAGAGCCGTAGATTGTAATTATATGGTATTCCGGTACGTCGTTATTGATCCTTATCGTTCTTTCCAGGTATTGAGAAAATGCATCAAACGTTTAAAGGCTGAGAAGCGGAATCCGACTACTGTACTTTTGACCATACACGTCGCAAATATAAAACTTACCAATTCGGAGAATCGTATCATCGCGGAGTACCCTTCCTATAGAATAATATTTTGCAATTCTTTTTCCGAACAGGACAAACAGTATTTTGGTATATTGACCAAATCGGTTAAAGACAGGGAAGATATCGTCTCAAATTCGTGCCATGTTTTTACCATTTATTACAAACTGATCGACCATGCAGTACACTCCAGTGCATGCAACGTATTTGGATTCACGTGTACGAAAACTTCGGAGCTAAACGTTTGTCAAGAGTTTCCCGATAGTTGCAACGGACTCATAGGTGCTATACAGACATTGTACATATCTGATTCGGCGAGTACAGAATCAAATCCATACAATGAGTCGCGCAGGCATCAAGATGCCGCGTCTCCTCAACCGAGTAACGTTAGCACGTCAACGGCTCATTCGAGCAACAGTGATTCTGGAATCGGATTTAAGGACGACTGTGCGGCTCGTTCTGACAAAAATACCGTACAAGATGTCTCTCGACGTGGAAGATGTCCTGCTTTGGAGTACAGGGTAGGTTCGACTCTCATTTGTTTTTAACTGCGGGCAAACATTTTTCGCGCATATCGGTAGATTTCTCTTTTTCCCTTTCTACCTCCTATGAGCGTACTGTACCATCTGTGAATGCACCTTTCACAAGTTGAAAGGATTCTTTCGATGGATGGGCGAAATCTATGAAAATGTCTTGTAACCGCAGCCACGTCATCGTTAGGGAAATGTAACAAATACTTTGTAGATATGAGAATTTCCGAGCTAGTCATAGTCATAGCCATTGTCACAGCTCGAAAATTCTCAGTGGTAAAGGTAGAATTAACATTCTATAAAGCCCTCCGTAATCGTCATGAGATATTTTTTCGGGAGATAAGCCAAAGACGATTTTGAATAAAGTACGACGTATTTGCAGGAAGTGGGTGTACACCGCAGCGCTTCTAGAGCGCAGGGTAACGATAGTGTCGACACGAGGCTGACAGTTCGGGCGGTATCCAGTATAAATTGGAGCGAAGGGAAAAAATCAGAAACGTGTAAAAATAATGGAGAATTCTCTTACGAGAGGGTGAATTTCAATGATTTTTGCAACGGAACGAGTACGCCTGTAGGAACGCTGGTGAGTGAGAATATGCTCTCCGAGGTACAAAAAGGTTCGAGGAGGGGGAACGCGAGCACCTGTCCGTTGCCATCTGCTCCTACCGTTAAGCAGGGGTTGACTAGTTTGTCCGTTGGTTCCCTGGCGTCTGTTTGTACTGCCGCGGTGCTCGATGATATGGAGGATCCCGTTCGGACGTTCGGCGATTCTGCCTTCCAAGCTAGAGGATTAATAGGGTTAGCGGGATTTGCGGAGTCAACGAAGGACGATACGCGCGACAAGCTTAGTCCAAAAGTTTATTCCGGAATCTCCAAATCTTTGGTACACAGTCTCGAAGATCTCAATACGAACATGGATTATGCAAGATCGCTCTGTCATTCTTGTTCGGATAGATCCGATAATCCACGTCTTTGGGGAAGTTTGCAAGAGATAAGAAATATCGGAAGCTGCGCGACGGACGCTTGTCTGGTAAGATTTCATTTTCCTTCTTTCACGCGAATCGATAGCAGAATGTGCCGCGATCGTGGAAGACATTGGAATGAAGTTGTGCGAAATAAAAGTGGGACTGCCAGAGAGCACTGTGGTGGTGGAAGGTAGAAGGTGGAAGGTATCCGAGTAAAAAGTATCTACGGGAGGTATGAGTCGGAGTGAGCGGTGGTCGAGATGCGCAAGGAACATGGTGAATTAGGTGAATAAGGTGAATAAGGGGAATACAGGCAGTACGGTGAGTGTGAGAAGCGTTGGGTTCTCAGTTGAGTGGTGGGGAGTAGCTGGAAGTTACGAGGTAGGAACGGGTAAGCCAACGAGTGAATGGAAGAACGAGTTTCGAACGAACGAACGAGTAAATTGGCCGATTGGCGGGGGAGGCGATCGGGGAGGGGTAGCCCCGTAGTTGGACGGGTGGGGGAGGTAGAGAGAGCGAAGGAAGGAAGCATGAGTGCGTATAGGTCATCGTAGAGTCTGTAGAGTGACGACGCGTAGGTATGAGAGAGGAACGTGACGTCGGTCGTACGTATCGTGTTCGCATGTACGGTTGCGGTTGTGTCGGCTAGTACCGACGAAAGCACGATAATCGTACAATTTAAGATTATTTTGTCGATCGTTTCATCGTGTCGCGGAACGTAGAAAACGTACGAAGCAAACGGGCAAGCATCGTGTTTAACGACCAAGAAAAAGAGCACGCCCGTAAAGCCGCAATTGCCGACGACGGTCGGCTCGGCATTGGAGTACCGTCGGATCGTCGAATCGCCGGATCGTCATCTCATCGCGGCTGGGCGGAGCCCATTTCTCCAATTTTCCTATTTCCCTTGTTGGTGGTTCGAAGGAAATATGTTTCAAACCGTAGGCGCTGAAAGTGTTACGAGTATTTTGTTTTTAAATGGAAATGCGCGATTATTCGAGGGAATGTGATTTCTGGTTACGACATGGAGAATACAGAAAAATCGGTATGTGCGACACAGAGCTCGTATCGTATTGTATCGTATTGTATCGTGCCGTGCCGTGCCGTGTCGCGTCGTATGGTAACGTATCGTATCGACGTAAGGGGTAGTAGAAAATTTTCTATCGTGAATTGCCGCGAAAAAGATTTTCTAATCCAACTTTTCAATCGTCCGTGATTTCGACCATACGAACAAATCTTGTGGATCGGTTACCATGACCGAAAGTAATTCTACAATGGGTGAACGAGTGCGACATACGATATTCATAAAATGATGGTCGGTAAATAGCCTTGCATAATAACAAACGCTAGCGGACCTTGTTATGACAGCGCGCAATAATCTTACTCAAATGGTAGATCGATCTCTCTTCTTTGTATCGACTTTTCGCCGTAATTTTTCATCCTGCATGATTGAAATGTTACGAATTTGTTTTAATGTAGATTCGCGGAAGAAACGTTGGGACGATCGCCTGACATTTGTTCGGGATCGTTTTCAAAAGTATCGTAATGAATACGGCGGGAAGTAGTCGCGGGGGCACGTACGCACGTATGTACATACATACCTATGTGCGCACGCATAGTCGTCGCGCGTGCACGAAGCTTGGCATAGCCATAGCACCCATAGCACACTCGTGTATGGATGTACACTCAGCACATATTCATTCTCGTGTAGGTACACGAATGTAAGCATCGCTAATGACAAGCAACATGTTACGATGTGCGCATAAATGTACATTAGTGGAATTCTTAATTATCTCTTTTTAAACTTGCCCCGGATCTCTAATAAGGAATTCGGTCGCTACTGAGAAGCGTGTTCGCTTCCTGCAAAGGAACGCGAGAAGCCGCAAAAGTACGGTGATCGATTGAAAAATTTCGAAAAAATCGACATTAACCATCGAACGTCCTCGATGAGCCGACAATTTTTTAACGCTTCTTCGTATCGTAGCACGGTAGTACGGAACTGTGCGACAAGAGCAACGATTGCAAGGATATACACGCATGGGCCAACGGATTTGAGAAATTGCTGGAAGATCCAAAGGGACTTCAAACGTTCGCGGTAAGAAGTTTACAAACCTTGCACGCTTGTACCGACGTTCCCCATTAGTAAAGATCTTTCTTTCACATTGGGTTTTTAAAGGAATTTTTGAAGAAAGAATTCAGCCATGAAAACATATATTTCTGGGCTGCTTGCGAGAGATACAAGGACACTAAAGACATCACGGGTCGACGTAAACTGGCCAACCAAATTTACCAGCGCCATTTGTCCAATACGGCGGCAGAGCCTGTGAACGTCGATAGTCATGCGGCCGGTCGAATCACCAGAGAACTCCTCGGAGAGGCTCCCGCCGATCTCTTTTTGCAGGTGAGGCCGACGAGCAAACGGGACGACCTATCCTAGCCCTCCGATAGTCGTATATCCGTTATCTTTACCTTGGACTTATATCTTCAGGCACAGAAGCAGGTGTTTAATTTGATGAAGTTCGACAGTTACCCAAGGTTTTTAAGATCCGATCTTTACCGTCGCTGCATAGAAACTGGTGGCACGATAGTCAGTAACGAGGATTGCGATTTAAGTCTTACAAACTCTCCCGGCGTAAAATTAAAGAAGAGTCATTCGGACGCCGAAGATAGATGTAGAAAGTCTATCCTACCATGGAATAGGAAAAACAGGTAATAAGGTGACTTTCGACGATCGGTGATGCGTCGTACCGCCGCTCACCGACTTCGTTGTGCGATGGTATAATCGTGATTACTGTGCTCTACGTATGACAAAGTTTGATCTCCAGATCTAAATCGAAAGATCGCGGTGAATCCGACTATAACAAAGCACCGAGCAGAAGCGAAACGATATACAAAAGCTTTACGACGATTAAAAGAGAAGTAGAAGGTAACAACAATGATGACAGTATTTCTATATCGAGTAGCAGATCCTCTTTAGCTTCGTGGGATTTGGCACTGAGGCAGTCGTTCCACAAGCACGTGAGTATTGTGTCGTCTGCGTGATATCGTTTCGTAATTGCAGTTATCGATCGCATTGGTTTGGTCCTACATTGTTATACTTGATATCTCGTTAACGTAATGTCATTTCGATTTGCATTTTGAAGATGTATCGGACGGTATCGCGCGCGGTGGCACGGCATTTTAATGAAATAAAATAGTTACTTAGTTATATAAATACGAATCTACATAAGCCGCTGTGTGTGTGTGTGTGTAACTTGTAGTCTTTGTCGTCCTACGAAGGACAGTCGAATGAAAAGAAAGAAGTTCGCGCCAAATGTACCGGGTTGTGTCGGGTTATATTGCCCGATGGATCGACTACGGTTGTGCCAACTAGCCAAACGGAGAGCATTAAAGATGTGGTTACACGCCTCCTCGATAAAAGAGCTCTCCGATACTCTAACTATGACGTTCTAATAATAGCCACGGACGAGGTTTGTGTCTTCCCGTATTTATTTAATGCAAAATTAACGTTCAAGACTAACACGAGTAAACATATTTCATTAACACAGGACTGTGCCGTTTAATAACCTGTAACGGTAAATTAGTAGCGCACATTGGGCGAATAAAAATCGCACTTTTCACTCGCTTTGCATCTTGAATAAAGGAAATTTCCATCTGTCCAGCGTGGACCGCACGTTCCTTACAATTTGTTCGGTGTACGTGTCACGTGCATGCATTTTCAACGCTGCTCTCTATTTGCACGGTCGTGTAGTTTGTTAGTATTCCGTTAATTGCAAATTTCGCGGGTATACTCGTTGCCGCGGAAGCATTCTTCGGGCTTGCTTCTCCGTTTTAACGGTATTCGGATTTATTGTACTTTCAGGCGGTAGACCCAAAGTATCCGTCTTCGATACTAGCAGGTCAAGAGGTTGAAGTCGTGCCGACGAAAGTGCTGAAGGTCGATTTACCTTCGAGACGAATAATCACTGTGATTGCGCACAAAGGCAGAACTTTGAGAGAAGTACTGCGGCCGCTTTTGAATAAATACGGCTTTAGTTTAGATGCAATCACGGTATGGAGCGAAGATCGTTGCCTCTCCATGGATATTCCAGCGATCGACGCACCCGCCAGATTAACTTTAACGAACGCGAGCGATGAAGGTACGTAAGTTTCGTAGTAATAAAAGAATCGATGAGTCTAACCATGGAAACATGGAAAAGTGGATAAATGGAAAAATTGCTTGCATGCTGAAATGTCCGCGGAACCAAATGATTACAGAGACAGGATTGTATAACGGACCGATTAATTCTTTAGGTCTACAAAGAGAATTGCACATGGCTAAGTACACGCACGACGTTCCGCATGTCCAGCCGACTTTGGACGAGATTACTAACAAAGTGTTTGAAGAGCTCTTGGTGGGCAAAAGTACAAATAAATATCAATATAACGAAGGCTCGTGTAAGGTGAGAGAGAGCGCGCGCGAGCGAGCGAGCGAGAGAGAGAGAGAGAGATTATGCGAGTGCATGTGTGCGTGTGAAGTTGGGATGGGGTGGTATTGTGTAGAGCAAGATGGTGCGCGGCGGGTAGGAGGAGAACGTGGAGTGTGGTTGGGAAAAGAAATAGAAATAAAAATTCATCTTGCACGTTTACCTTTGTTGCCTAATTTACAATATTCTGAATCGAACGTTTGTGCAGTCCGACGATCAACATTCAGAGAGCTCCTCCATACTGCCGAGTAAATTTTTTCTTCGAGACTCTACCATGCACGGAAAAAAGAAGGTACGATATAAAAGTGGTTTCGAATAGGGCGGTGATTTTTCGTTACATCGATATACAGCCATTGAATTGTGATACGGTTGATCGTTCTTTTTCCAGGGAAAGACAAAATACTGCAGTGCGAGTGAGAAAAGTAACACGAACGATTACGGGTCGGAAGAAGGTTCCAGGTCTCATCCTCCCCTGATAGCAAAGTGGCGAAATGGAGTTAAATTGCAACTGCCAGGACGATTCGATGGCGAAGGTAGGAAATAAGGAAGTAAGAAATCGTAAACGCGAGATCACGTTACGTGGATGAGATTACGATGGAGATTGTCGATACTAGATATAGGGTAGTAAGATAGTTGTCATTGTCCCTTTACCGGCAATTCAGGGTGAACGTTCGTTTGTAGATCTATACGAAGGCTTGAAACGAGCGCAAAGGTCAAGACTAGAGGACCAGAGGGGAACGGAAATCAATTTTGAGTTGCCTGATTTTTTGAAGGTAAACCGAAAGTCATCTGTCCTAAGAATTAAGAAACGTAAACGACCGCGCGATCTAAGAGGAAGGCCGGTTATTAATATTCGAGACAATACGGAAAGTCAATACGGATAGTATGGATCTTGGCGCGATGCACGCGATGTGGTTGCGCGCAAGATATCGTACTTGTCTTAAATCTGTCGTATTTCCGCGATACTTTCGTCGTGATACATTTCGACTGTTAAAGCTATGAAATTACTAATCAGAACAAGGAAAATGGAAAACCGACGGATCGCAACAAGATTCGAAGACATAGAGCGATGTCCGCCAATTGCGAAGGAAACGCAAAATTTTATGGTTCGATTCAGGAGCGAGAATGTAGCAGAGGGCAGAATCGCGATACGACGATTCCGGCAACGAACGGAAGCACCGGGGAACGTCTCGCTGTATCGGGCAACGCGGTAGAATGCGAAAGTAAGTCTCACGATGATTCGTTTATTTTGGACGCGACAATCGTGGATAGAGATCGAACGATCGTGGAAAATGGCTGTCGGTCACGGAAGGACGGACTAGATTCCGTAACGTTTGATGCTCGAACATCTCCCATCAGATCGTCGAAACCTCCTCCACTTCCTCCGAAGCCGAAAAATCTTGCTACGAGCGCAATAAAAAGCGGTGGATATGCCTTAGCAACAAGATCGTTGCAAACGCCGAACCATAACATCCCTCTAAGTCCAACAGAATCTAGTAGAAAGGATGTTTCCTAACGGCTGAAGAATCGCCCTGCGCCGTTGCGACGATTCCCATTTCCTTTCCTTCCTTATATCCATCCATCTTACCTACCTACCTACCTGCCTGCCTGCCTGCCTGCCTGCCTGCCTGTCTTTCTGCCTGCCTGCCTGCCTTCCTTTCTTCCTTTCTTCCTTTCTTCCTTTCTTCCTTTCTTCCTTTCTTCCTTCCTTCCTTCCTTCCTTCCTTCCTTCCTTCCTTCCTTCCTTCCTTCCTTCCTGCCTTCCTTTCTTTCTTTCTTTCTTTCTTTCTTTCTTTCTTTTTTTCTTCCTCATTCCGTTCCGATAGGAATAATTCATTACGATAACGTTGGTACAGATCGGAGAGGTACTTTACTAGGTGTGTAATAGAGAGAGAGAGAGAGAGAGAGAGAGGGCGGGGGGATGGCTATTGATAACATAAAATAGGCGCTAAAGAGTACGTTATCCGTTTAGAGTCAAAGTATTATACGATGAATAGCGTATAGACTGTGCACGATCAACACATATTTTGTAGTATTATTTAACGAGAAGTGGAAAATACGAAGCTTCGTGCCGTCTTGTCTATCATTGTTGCAAAATAATAATTAAGGACGGTAACGCTGGAAACCTCAAAGTGCCTACGACCCAATGATTTTCGTTTTTTTTGTAGTCATGACTTTTACGGCAATGTCGTAATCGATATATTTATGACCTATATAGCTCAGCTATTATATTCCTGGTTATACAGGATGCGTATTGATAAAAAGTATATTTTATTGTAACTTATAACTGCTGAATGTTGTTGAATAAAAACAACGAAATTTATCTGAGATTTTGTGCGAAATAAATAAATTCTATACATACTGTTTTCTGAAGTACTTTTTTCTTTTCTTTTTTTTCCACCGCCAGCACCGAGATTATTTGGAAAGCAAGATCTCATCGATGGTTCTCCGCGTATATAGAAAGAACGAGATATCGCTCCGTTGCAATATATATTCGTAGCTGGCAAGTTATTAAACCAAGTAAAGTATGTGATGGGCTCGTAAGCAATAGGTCCTAAAGGAAATGCCAATTTCACGATTTTCACGTCTTCCCCGTATCTGTGGTCCGCCTCTGTTTTCACAGATGGCGCTAACGCGATTGAGTAGCTGTCTATCTGCTCGAAGCGATAGAAAACACCGGCACCAGCGTTAGTCACGCCTCGGGTGCGTAGAGATTGAAAGAGTTCTAAGGAGGGAATTCGTTATTTAATTGAAAGTAACGATAAAGATGAATTTAATGTTTGCGTCTGCCAACTGTAAGTTACGATCGCGACTTACGACGCATCGAAGGTTACTGTATTCGCGTATGATTAGAAAGATCAGGCAAGAATTGTACGAATGAAACTTACGTTCGCTGGTTTTTGAAATAGTAATATTTGATTGCGTCAACTCGAAGCGATGCGCACGCACTTTACTACTTGCCACTTGACTCGATTCGGAGAGAGAGACCGGAGAGTCGGTCGATCGATTTGGGACGTTTTTTGTGCCTTTTTTGTGCCCTTGTCTCGTCTTATCGCATTCCTGACTGGACCATTGCTCGTGGAAGTGCGCCAATTATCTTGTCGCATCTTTTGCGAAACTAAATATCATCGTGGGTCGGCCTATACGAGAATTAGAATACGCACGTAGTGCTCGTGCACGCGTTCGCATTTTACTCAGCATCCGCCGTCCTTGATTCTTTCCTCCTCTTTTCCTCGAGTCCCCCTTCTTCCCACTTCTTCTCCCTGTTGTTTCGGTGAGAGTGATGAGAGCGGTTTCTGCGAGACCACGAATCGACAAGCAACATTACAGAACATAATCTGGCCGACGTCCGTACAATGTATTTATTAGCCGCTACGAGCAACGGTGGTTCCTCGATCGCGAAAAGTTGCGCAACTTTGCGACCCGTTGTCGTCCAAGTTTTCTTCTTTTTGACCAGCGATTCGAGAAGCGCATGATATAACCGACAAGGAGAGGATAGGATAGAACATACCATCGAGCACGATGCGCCGTTGGAATGCTTCGTGTCGGCGCTTTTAATCGGATCGCCCGAGGAAACGATAATTTGCGTTTGTCGAGCTTATCGGGGGACGAGCGCTCGCGAAAGGAACGTTAGAGACAGTCGACGACGAGCGTTCGATCGGTAAACAGATGCACGTAGAGAGATCGCGGGGCGTTGTGTTTTCGAGGAACCTGACGTATTGAGCGTTCCGGTCTATTGCAGTCGCGTTTGCGTGGAAAATTTCGCGAATGCTTTCATTTGCGAATCGTCCAAGGTAATCGGAGGAGAAGCTCACTTGCAGGCTTCGACTCGTTTGTCTCGAGCGACAAGAGGGGACGGAAAATCGCGAAGATTCGTGAGCGAGTGGCGGTTCGGGAAGGAAAGGGGAGAGAAGTCGATCTTTCGGATCGAGGCGGCAAAAAGCGGCAAGGAGCAACGAGCATCGAGTATCTAGTAGGGCCGAAGGCGGCATCGTTTCCGAATTTCGACTCGTTCGCGTCGGCCGCGAGGGCTAGGAGTCTCGCTAGTACAGCGGGCAAAAGCAGGAAATACGAAGAAATGTCTCGTTTGCGAGGCGTGGGACTTTTGACGAGCATCGCGGAGGCGGAGGAAGATTCGTCAAGGAGGACTCGGGAAGAGGTGTCGGACACGATTCTGTCGCCCGTCTCCGACATTGCTCGAGATTTAAGAAAAACGAGGCTCGTCGGGCAGAATCGTCGGAGCAGGGCATGGAATCGGACGACCGAAGAAGAAGGTAAGGAACAAGGTCGAAGGATCGAGCGGTTGATCGACGCAGGAGCGGCCTTCCTGCCCGCGAATTGACGATCCTTTCCGGTTTTCTCCTTCCGTTTGCCAGCGGCGAAGTCGCGTCTCGGTCGTCGAGCCCCGACCTATCCTACCCTTGCTCGTTGCCTCTCCGCCGACTCGACGCGTCGGAAGGTTTCCGTTGGCGACGAAACCGTTAACGAGTCGGTAGCCGTTGACCCCGTCGTAGAAACTCCGGTACGTTGGACGGAGACTGAGGTCGACGTTGCGGCAACGTCGAGGACGCTGCCGATTTTGGAAACGTCCATGCGAAGAGCCAAGAGGGCTGGAGTGAAAAAATTCGACGAGAGCGCTCAATTCATGACACGGGCGATTGGAGAGCGCGTTCCGACGGACTGGTCGACGGACTGGTCGACGGACGGTCGATTGCTCACGAAAATTGTAAAGTCGAGGCGCGCGGGCGTACTTGAACGCGTGCAAGAGCATAAGGGTATAAGGGTATAAGCGTATAAGCGTATAAAGCGTATATGCGTGTACGCGTATGCGTCCCTAAGGTCGGCGAGGGGGTCTCGGCTCGGTGAGCCGGCTCGTGCCACGACGCAGCAAACGGGAAACACGCTTCACGATTACCATGCTTCGCGTCGTGGAAATTTGTAACGTTCTTCGACCGGCCGTGTCACCTGTTCCAACGCACACCGTTTTTTCCGCCGTTGAACGTTCGCCGCCCGATCGCTCTGTAGTCGCCCCACGATACGTTCTTTTTCTTTGACTCTTCGTCGGCGATATGCCGATGGAAAATTGAGAATCGAAGCGGTCGAGACGGTTCGGTGGCAAAAGCCGGAGGATCGAAGAAAAAATTGCAACGAGGAGGGGCGGAAGGGTGGGAAGAAGGAAAGAAGGAAAGAAGGAAAGAAAGAACAAACGGAGGAAGGAGCGCCGAAGAAAAGGGTTTCGAAGGGTGTCTCGGGTTCTCGGGGTCTCGAAGTTCGGCGGGATCACGGGTGCATTAGCATATCTCGAAAGGCTGGTAAGGCAGGTCTCGGAACGTTTCCAGGAACGCGACTGGCTCCTCGGTAACCTTTAACGGTCGCGATCCGAATTACTAATCTATTTTTTCTTGCTTGCGAATAATTTGCCCGAGACGGAGAACGGCCCGATCGCGCCGAAGGGGTCGACGAGGTCGGCCCAAGTTTTATTCCAAGTAGCATTCGGTTTTCTCGGTGATCCGTTGAGGAATAACCGGCGAGGGTAGAGACGCGAGTGACGGGAGAACTCCCAGCGCGACCGTTTATCGCACCGGAGACGATAAGAGGCGATAGGAGGCAGGAGCCGACCTCGTTTCCGCGTTGCCAGCGTCTTCTCTTTGATCGTTATTGCCCGTATACCCGTTACGGGCAGGTTACGGTTACCAGTTGGAGTTACAGTTACGGTTGCGCGTGCCCTTAAAGTAAACCCCTTTATTCCGCGGGCACCGGTCGAAGGGCAATTTCTCACTCTCGGCAATTCCTTTTTCGGTGGTTTGACGCGAAAAAGAAAAGAAAAATGTAAAAGGAAAGTAACGGATGATCGGTAGAGGAGCGTCTGGTCGTAACCATCGCGGGGAAGCGGTTCGCGGGATGCTCGCGTCTTGGGAGGGGTGGAGCCCTACCGGGGCAGCGGGAGCCGTTCGCGTTCTCGTTCCCGTACCCATACCCGTACCCATACCCATACCCATACCCATACCCGTACCCGTTCCCATTGCCATTCCCATTCCCGTTCCCGTTCCCGTTCCCGCTCGTGCGAGGGAAATAACAGAAGGGGGAGCACCGTACGAGCCGGGAGCGCACATGGAGCGACAGTCACCACCTGGTACGAAGATACGTACGTTTCTGGTCGAACGTTCGCCACCCCTGGCCGAGTAGACGACCCTCTATCGTCTACCGTCTACCGTCTACCGTCTACCGTCTATCCCCGAAACGTACCGCGACCTCGACCCCGAGCCCGAGTACCGTACCCCGCGCCCCGATCCGGCTCGTGCCATACCCATTGTCGTAGGATAGGCCGGGTCTTCGAAAAGCGCGCTCTCTTCGATCCTTTGGCCACCCCGTTTGCCTCTCATCGCGAACGATTCCTGCAACTTGTGCCGTTGAACGGGAAAGCTCGCCGGCGAGTATCGTAGTGCCCCCGAAGTTGCGAGTTCCCGAGCAAGAGTCGTCGGTCTACGCCCCGGTTCCCGATGTACGCCATTGTCGTCGTTGGAGAGAGTCAACGAACGGAGTTCGCTTCGTTGCACCTCGTATCGATTATTTTGCGCTCCCTCGCGTCGGAAACGGCACGTGCCGAGCCGATCGATTTTGGTCCGCTTAACCGAAAACGTTCGACCAGGTGGCTGGATAAGAGACGAGACGCGACACGCGGGCTTCGAGTTATTAAATTCCAGGTCTTTTCTTAGAAGAGCGTCGACAAATCGCGGCGTGGTGTCTGTACCATCTGTACCTCCGTCTTCGCCGTTTCCGTGTATTTATGGAAGGCGATGTCTGTCGCGTCGGAAATAGATGTTGGAATTGGAGGGTGCGCGCCGCGTTTCGAACCGATACGAGGATCACGCACCCTCCGGCACCCTTGCGCGAGCGCGAGTGCGAGTGCGCGTTTATATTTAACGTTCGCGAGCCGAGCCCTCCTTTCTCCTTCTGCCATGGACCTTATGCCTCTCGCCGAGCAAACGGATATCGCCGGATTACCCCGACTCTCGCGGGGCCCGCCTAGTCTATTCGCCGAGGGTGTCTCGCGACAGCTTTTCCTTTCCCCGACCCTCGAACTTTCGTCCCCGTTTCTCGTCGTCGGCCACACGAAAGGGATGAAGAAAAACGGCATCGACGCGACACGATTCGGAAGGTCTCGCTAGCGGACAGACTATATCGGGGGAATATTTTTATTCCGCGAGAGAGGAAAAGGGAGAAATCGCGGCCGACGGTTGGGGCGGATGAGTCTCGAGGATGAAAAAGAGGATGAAAACGGTTTCAAAGTTCCGAATCCCGTGAGTCGAGGAATCGAGCGATCGAAATGCTCGTGACCCCGTTCCGGAGAGTGGCTCCGTTTCCCGCGGAAGTCATTCGAGGCGGTTGGAGGCGCAGCGCATCAACGAAGATGCGATACTTGCTACGCCTCGGTTCATCCCGCCGGTGTCCATCGGATTTTCGCTCGTGCGTCGCCGTTACTGCGGACGGAAACGGAAGCCGGCCGAGACCGTGGCTTTTGTCTTCTCTCTTCCCTCTTCTCTCTTCTCGCTTTTCGCGCGCTACCTCGAAAGTAGCTTTCTTCGATGCTTCTTCGGTCGAGCTCTACCCGAAGGGCTGGAAAACCGTGAGATCTCTTCGGGCCGAAATTCCACGTGGAACGCACATGCGTACCAAGTTTGTACGGGCCACACGGTAGGCCTCGCCTCTCCCTTGGACCGCGAACCCGAAAAAGGGAAAGGTTGCCCACCTCGCCGATACGTTCGTGTTCTTCCTACCTACGGAGAAACAAACGACGAATGCTTTTGTCTCGATAGGCCATCCATCGTGTTTCTGGAGTCCGTTGAATCTGCCGTTTCATCGATACCACTCATTTTTTCTCTACCTTTAGACCACTCGACCGTTTGCCGTCGAACCGTCCTTGAGAGATACGACAATTGCAACCACGGCCACGGCCACGGCCACGTCCACGGCCACGACCACGACCACGACCACGGCCACGACCACGGCCACGGCCACGACCACGGCCACGACCACGGCCACGACCATGACCACGACCATGACCACGGCCATAACAATCGCGCGGCAAACGTCGAGGAGGTCGAGCACACCGAAGATGCCGTAAATGGGTAAGCAGTCTCTCGGGTAATTACCTTTGCAAAATTTCGATAAATTGCAACAATTTCCGACAATTTCCGGAAATATCCGAGAAAGTCATCTTTTCGAGATTCGAACGAAAGACGTTTGGATTCTTCGGACGCTGGCCAGTATATGTAGAGTTTGTGGACGGTTCGCGCGTCCCGAGCCCATTCACGGTTCCTAGTTCATTCATCGAGCTGCTCGCGAGACGTTTATCCTTTCCGACCATCCCCTCTCCTTTCCGCGCGCGCTTCTCCTTTTGTGCCCGTCTCCGTCCCGGCCAACGCATTTCGGTGCCGCTTCCTTTCCCGTGGCTTTCCCAACCTGTTTCTCTCGTCTCTCCACTCTTCACTTCGTACTTGGTTCTTCGTTCGATCCTGCTTGAATTTCTCAACGATCGGAGGCCTTCCTCCGCGTCCCTCGACGAACGAAACGAGTCCCGGCAACCCGACGTTTCCTAGCCGTCGTTGCCGTTCAACGAACTCGATTCGCGGAGGCAATTTGCTCGTTCGGTGCCTCGATCAAATTAAGAGAGACAGAAACGGTAATAGCAACGGACGAACGGAATAAACGTCCCGTAAATGCCTTTACATATTCTTCAAATGGTATGGAATTTTTTCACGGTGCTGCTCCGTTGGTCTTATTCCCTCCTCGAAAGTTTCCTTCCTCTTTCTTTCTTTCTTTCGTTCGTTCGTTCGTTCTCCCTCCCAGTGGACTTTTGCTCTTCTTCCCTCCTCTTTGCCCGTTTCCGCCCCTTCTCGGTCGCTCTCGCGCGTTGACTGTCGCCGTCGCTCTCGTGACACGACCGTTAAAAAATCGAGCAAAGCGATTCGAGGTGATTCGAGCGGTAGAGCTCTCCCTGTGACTCCGAGTAACTCCGATCTGCACCGATCCACACCGAGATACGCCGAGCTACACCGAACGATACCGAGGACGGCTCTCGAGAAATAACGCCCACCCGAGGAAACAACGATAGCATCGACACGGGCAATTTTAATTCCCCCGAGAGTGACGTTACCTTTCTCGTTGATGCGCCGACATTCCACCTAGACTCTCAGGGCAATCTAGGCCCACTTTGTCCAGCCAGGTTCACCCGCGGTTCCCGGGGCCCACCATGGTCTAGCCAGGCCCAGCTAGGGCCACGTAGGTTCTCCTACACCCACTCGAGTTCGTTTGCGCTCTACCTGCGCTCAACTCCATTCTTACGTTTTGATCGTTGCATCGTCGTCGACGAGGAGGTCGTCGGTTCCGTGTCACCGGATGACTGCTGGTTGACAGTATTTGTACGTCCGATCGAACCGGAAAAAATCAACGCGATACGGCATCCTATCGACCGAATGCACGATGCGTGCCGAGTAAATGCAAGTGCTTCGTGTAGACGAAACAACGAGCGAGAGCCTCTCGCATCGAAGGCTTCTCGGTCTCGACGATTCTAAACGTTGGACTGCGGAAAGATCGGGACTCTCATTGGAGAATGTTTCCCGCCAAGATTCCCGCGTCGAGATAACCGGTTTGCTGTGGCATAGAAGGATCTCTCTTTTTCTCGCTCCCTCTCGCGGCCATCGCGTCTGGAAACCTCAGCTGATCGCTGAGACGTCGGGAGTTTGCCGCCTATTTTTTATTTCCTAGCATTCCTATTAACCCGCTCTATTTTCTTCGTCGAATCGAAGCACTCGGTTGGTCATTTTGGGGTCTAAGAAAAGTCGGCAAACTTTCCTCCTTCTTGACTTCCAGGGTCCCCCTTTTGCTAGCTTTTCCTTTGCCGCCCAGAAAGAGTCTTTCGAGCTGCATCTTTGAGAGAAGAATCGAGAAGGAGTCGATGGATCGATCGGAAACACGACTGGTTGCCCGTTTAAAACGTGCGGGAAGACGATCTCGTGGGTTATCCGACGAGTTGTGCGATACCTGTACATCGCAGCCACAGGCTACGGGCTACGGGCTACAGGGATTTTCGGCTAAACAACCTGTACCCCCCGCGGGAGAATCCCACGGTGAGGCACCTGTGACCTCGTTTTTCTTGCTCCGAAAACGAAAACGATTCTACCGATTTCCTCTGCGAATGTTTCGATTGCGCCAACTTTTTCGAAAAGAGGCACGCGACACGAAGACAAAGAGAAATGTCGATAAGCAGCAGGGGGCCCCGAAAAGGGCGTGAAACGCGTGGTCGCTTGATGAAAAATTTCAATCAACCTTTCCCGAACATATGCATCGTTATCGAGAATTCCTTTCCAGCGGATCGTTTCGGGCCGGAGAAAGCATGCGCCGAGTGCGCGGGTAGGGTAGCGAGCCTGCGTTCCGTGTTGATTCGAGGAGCTCGGAAAGCCTCGGAATTGATCGGAAGCGTTCGCTGATTTTCGGTCGAGTTCGGTAGGAGCGAACGGGCCATCGCTCCGTGTAGAAGAAGCGAATGGGGAAGGTAGGAGTGCAGAATCTCGGGGGTGGGGACGAGGGACTCTCCCTGCTGGAACGTGGACTTTTAAATCGACCGGTACGAGGGATTTAAAAATGGCCGCCCGCGTCTATCTACCCTCGACATCCTTCCCCCTCGACGTTCGAGCGAATATCGTCAGCTGACCGGTTTTGGAGGGAAACGGAGCGCCTGGCCCCCTTGGAAAAATTCGACGATTCGTGCGTTCTTGCTTGCGATCCCTCGTTGTCGTCGACGTTCTCGTTTTCGGCCTTTTCATCTTCTCGTGGTGTTCCAAAACAATGATCAATTATTAATCTCTCTGTATATATAACATTCTATATATATATAGAATACTTCTCTCTATAGATATAGAGAGGAAGGGGAAAGAGGGAGAGGGAGAGAAAGTCTCCACGAAGAATCATGACAGACGCGGAATAAAATGTTTTACTAATCGGGAAAAACAGCGAAGACCTGAGCAACGATGTGAAGATGGATTCGAGTTTTCGGTTGCCTAAATCGTCTCGTGCCGTGCGAGGAACGCGAGGACATCGTGTTTGGCCCAACGCTGAGACTGACCTACGAGGAAAAGGAGGAAAACGAGAAAAGCTAGGATATGTCCGCTAGTTTCCCGTTGGCCATAAATATCGTTGCTGCGAGTGCAACGACTGGCCGATGCTAGTCAGAGACCGAGTAGAAATTCCCTCGAGCGTTTTTCGCGTCCGAAGGAGGAATCGCTGCTCGTAGCAGCGCGTCGGTCCAACGACGGTTAAACGTTGCGCAAGTGTTCCCTCTTCCCGCCTCCGTTGGTCGCGCCTTCTCCCTCCCGCCCGCGCCACCCTGGATGCGTCTCGTCCCTCTCCCGACACCTCTCCGCTTCCCCGTGGGTTTGTTCGTTGCTTCTTCTTTCGGTCTCTTTTCCTCTCGACGACTCCGACACCTCCGTACCTTCTTTCCTTCCGTTTCCCTGCCTCCTCCTGCCCCCTGCCCCTGCCCCTGCCCCTGCCCCTGCCCCTCCCCCTGCCGCCCGTCTCATGATTCCGGACGCTCGACCGCCGAGCTCGAAACCCCGAGCCCCGCGACTCCCGAGACTCCCAAGACTGCCAAGACTCCCGAGGTTGCTTCTCTCCTTTACTCGGCCCTTGGGTCTCGGTTAACCCGTTTCAGCTCGCAGTCGCGTTCCCTGGTGCGGTTTCGCGGTGCGCGAGACGTTGGTGGCGTTGCGGGGCATGGCAGGGCAGGGCAGGGATCCGGCACGAATCCACCGCGAATCCGTGCCCCCAGCAACAGAGTCCGTTCGCGGCATTTTCTCCCGCTGGGGATAGACGAAACACGGATGACCGTCGCTGCACCGGGGACTCGTGCGGAGCGAAGGAAAGCATTTTTCTTGGCCGAAGTAAGCACGGCCGGCTCGTATCTCCGAACGAGTTCCCACAGAGGACGCTTTGTTCGTCGGCTGACCTTCGGCCGCCTACGCGCGGCAAAATCGGGACGGAAAACAAAAGCGTCGCGGCGGGCGAGGAAAACGAGCCACCGTCGCTGTCGAAGACGCTTCGAGGAACGAGCTCGAGTTTCTAAACCCGAGACCGCTCTTGTCGCGGATCCGTCTTTCTCTGCTCTCTTCTTTCCCTCGGCCGTAAAGTTCGTTGGTTTCGCTCGCGATATCCACACGCTGCGACGCTTCGACGTCGAAGGATCGCGGTTGGGAAAAAGGGCGGGAAAGGAAGTAAAAGGCGGGAAACGTGGGAAAAGGTCGTCGTCGGCGCGTCGAAAGTTGCAACGGCTCCCAATGACTGCGCGACGGCCACGAAGAAGATCGCTGCCCTGCATCGTTCTTGAGAAACGATGGAAGGATCTACCGACAGGGGGATGGAATGCGGGAGGTATCGAGGGAAGCGCTAAGCTTTCCCGGTCGTGGAGTCTCACGGTAGGCGGATAGAATTCTTTGTCGGGCACCTAGAATCGCGCTGCTCGCTCGATGACTGCCGTCCGACGTCGTTGAGAGGCGTCCGTTTTTTCGCCGATGGCCTCGTCGCGACGACCCTGTACGTACAGCCGTTGGCTCTCGTTGCTGCCGCTGCGATTTTGTCGCAACGATGAGAATCCGGATGTCTCGATTCGGGAAGGAAGGAGCGATCAAAGGACTCCCCTGGTCGATAGGGAGCAACGTCCTACCCCTGCGAATGCACCGTCGTCCTCGAGGCGGCGATTAATTGAAATGTGGCGATAGCGTGATTTCACGGCAACGGTCTTGGTATCTTGACGTTTCGGGCGACTCGATGCCGAGTCTTCTACCTTTCTGTTTACAAACAAGAATCACCTCTTCTATTACCAACCCCTTCCAGCCTCCCGCTTCCCTACCGGCCCGCTCCTGGCCCCACGATTTTCATCGTTTCTCATCGTCCCATACTCGCTCGTACTCCCCCGTAACCTGCTTCTTGCCCCCCTCTAAAGTTTGACCGTTGGCTCGTTGGCTCGACGGTTCGCTTGGTCTCGGCCTCCGGTCTCGGTCTTTGCCTCGCTCTCTTCTTTCGCCGGAGACGGCTCGGAAGAACGGCGTTCCATCGGCGGTTCTCCTTCCTCTCCTTTCGTTCCCTCGGCCGCCGCGAACCTCGCTGTCGCTCCTCCCCACTATGAAAGACCACGGCCGACCGTTGAGATTTAAATTCCTCTCGGGAGGACGGAGAGGAGTCTCTCCGCCACTAGCCTGGGAGCGTGAAACGTTCTTGCGCGGGAAGAGAGGAGATCGAACGCGACCAAGGAGAACGGAACGGATTTTGCTTTCGCGCTTCCCTCTTCGTTCTAAAAGGGTTCCTCGTTCCTCCCCCCGTTCGACCGGCGTTGGCCAAACCGTCGGCCAAACCGTCGGCCAAACCGTCGGCCAAACCGTCGGCGTGGCTCTCGATATGACGCGCGACGTACGAAAGCTCTTGCAGTATCGTTTGCTATACGATTTACGGTCCGAGACTCGATTCCTTCTCTTACGCCCCCATAACACTTTCGTTCTCCCCTATGCGCGCCCCATGCATGCCTCGTGCGTGTCCTATGAGGGCACCCTAACGTATTGTCTAACGTTGCCTCCTGTGATACGATATACGGGCACAGCTGTTACGTACAAACGTAAGTACGGCACGGTGCGGTTTACTCGTGCGTGCGCGTCGCTCGATAATCGATACGTCCGCTCTCGGGCCGACTTGCGGTATATCTTTTACCCGCCCCGCTTCTTTTTTCTTCTCTCCTCCTCACCCCTCATTTGTTTCCCCTCCTCTTCTCGCCACTAGCCGCACGAGGGAAGTTCGGGAACCGATACAATCCGGTTTCGATAAAACTTTGCACAAATATTAATTGATCATATCGAAAAAGATAGATGTAATTCGTTCGTGCCCGTTTTCAACTTCGAGGGAGATATATGGAGCCCATTGTCCGAACCGTCCTTTCTATAATATATACGTGCTCGTAAGTCGTGAAGAAGAAAAGATAGCAAAAAGTAGGCAAAATAGAACAAGCTTCCCTTGAGAGTAGAGCTTGCCCGCGAAGCGGACCGTTTCACGGACCAACGACATTGTTCCTGATTGTACCTGATCGTACCTGATCGTACCTGCTCCTTTCGACGAATTCGAGAGCGAGAGAGCGACATAATTGGGTCCCTTGTCGCACCGCGCGAAACAATGCTCTCTTCGAACAAAAAGGACAATAAGAACGATTACAAGGTTTTGGTCGGGCGCATAATTAAACGTCCTCTCCGCCAAGTAATCCTACCCCGATTTTCTGGATAGAAACAATGCCGCTCGACCGTCGGCTCGTTATCGTTCGCCACGTCTGACCCACGACATTTGCCGTAACGGATCTTTTCCAAAGAATGCCGTCGATTCGTGAGTCGAACGGAGTATGGGAAATTTGCGTTGTTCGCGGCAGGTAGACGGCGCCTAATGCGACTACACGAAGGTAGACTCGGATTACGAGCGACTGCAATAAACCGGCCGTCGCGGCTATCGATGCAGTCGATGCACAGTGGATGCATTCGATGCATTCGCTGAAGGATGAGGGGAAGCAAAGGATGGGTGGGAACTTGCCGTCGCCGACCACCTCGACCGACAACCCCTACCAGATCCCAAGTATCGGAATACCGGCCCGATACTAGGAAATTTGTCGAATACATGGATCACTTCGGCACGGCCTCTCGCTTCCTCCTCCGTCTCCTTCGACATTTTCCCGCGGGAAGGGAATCGCGAGAGAAGACCGATCGAACTGACGAAATTTTGGGAGTATTGGCTCGCGAGGGCGCCAACCCCGGGCCGTTCCCCCGTCCCCGTACCTCCTCGTCGCTCCTGTTCGATAGATTTTTCAAGCTTCCCCCCCGCCTCACCGTTCTTCCTTCGATTCCCGTCGTCGTCATCGTCGTCATCGTCGTCGGCGACGCCGAGGGGTCCCCGTGTTTTTTTGTCTATTCGTCTCTGCCTCTGTCTTCTCTCTCTCTCCTCTCTTTTCCTCTCCCCGTTGGAGGTATTGCGAATTTCGGCCTCTCGTGCGATGCATCTGCGGCGGCTGCTTATAACGAAAGAATAGCGACAACGGGCAGCCAGTCAGCCAGGCAAGCAGGGTGTCGTCTACGCCCTTCGGTATCTCGAAGAAACGGATGACGAGAGATCCCGTTTGGGAAGCTGCGGGGCTGTCTCGCCCGCTTCCAGACCTCCCGGTTACGGGGTCATCGTCGTCAGTGGTTCTTCGTGCTCCTCTTTCCAAGGTTTTTCGCGAGGCTCGCTCTTCGCGAAAGATTGAGGGAAATTCTCGTTGGCTGTGTCCGAGTCGATCGCGGCGCGGCCGCTTGTATTCCGTCGGAAGAGGGAAAAGCGGGAGAAAGTCGCGCGTCGGACGGGTCCTATCCCTATCCATTATTCCGAGGAAAAGTGCTTCGTCTTTTGAGAACCCTCGATCGGGTATTACGCAAATGACTCCCCGCGTTGCCTCGGAGGGCTCGCTCGTCGATGGTGGACGAGGAGGCAGTCGGTGCGTTGCGCGACTTTCAACGTTTGCTCGCCCCGCGGCCGTGTGAACGCGCTCCAACGTTTCGGGATTCCGGGGGGTAGGCGTTTAATGGTTGGTCGCTGGTCGCTGGTCGCTGGTCACGAGATGGGCTTCCGAACTCGATATTACCTCGATATCTCCCTTAAAGTTGAAAACGGGCAAGAACGAATCCAAGCTATCTTCTTACAATTAGATATGCCTAATAAATACTTATGCAAAGTTTCATAAAAATCGGAGTGCATCGGTTCCCGAACTCATCTTGTCAGCGGTGCACCGACGGGGGATAGCATCGTGGCACCCTCGGTTGGCACGTGCCACCTATCACAATGGATACGGCCATCTGCACTCTTTCTCATAGAAAAATCAAAGTCGGAGGGATGGAAACGCTTCTCACCCAGTTCCGATCGTTCCGGCTTCCCCTCTCGGCCCGTTTTTCATACGAGGGAGATTTCTCGAGAAACGAATCTCAGAGACGACCAGCGGCTGGGGTGAATCGTCCAGGGGAGAGCCGTTCCTCAAAATTCCCGAGCCGGGAAAGTTCGAAAGATCGAAAGGTCAAAAGATCAACGGGGACGGAGGAAGAGGACGAGGAAGAAAAATCGGAATTCGCCGATTCGCCCTATCGTCGAATCGTCGGATCGGCCGATCGTCCGATCGTCCCAATCGTTTCGGGATTTGGGGTCTTTGGGAAACGTTTCTCGGATTCGCGCTACCATCGCGTACCTTCCCGGCGGTAAATCGTTTCAGCGAGCAAAGGTTATGGAGGTCCTCGAAGAATTCCTGACGGATACACTTGCACGCTCGGATGGCACGAACTCGTACCTGCGTGTGAAAATCCTCGAAGAATGCGAGGGCGGCATCGAAGATCAGGTGAAGCATTGTGATCCTGAGAATGAAAAAACGGACCGAGTCGTACCTGCCGCGCTGCATCCTTCCCGAGCGGTCGGTGCATCGACCGACCGACCGAGAGCTCTTTCAAACCTAACCATGGAGCTCCGTCGGTCAGAGACGGGGGAGCGAAAGAGAGAGAGAGAGACACACACACGCGCACACACATGCATATGCGCACAAAGCGGAGGACCTTTTCAACGTGGTCTGCTGCTTTACCGCTCCATCTTTCCGTTTGAACGAGTCGCATCGCCGATTCCCAGCGAATACGCGGAAGACCTTACGCCTCTCTCTCTCTCTCTCATGCTCTTCCCAATCTCCGATTTCCAAAGGGCTACAAACAACGCCCGAGTAAACAGAAATATATTCTCCGCTTGTGTAGAAATTTAACAGTGGCGGGAATTCCATCTCTCGTGAGAGAGGGGAAGGGCTCGAGTTGCGTCTTCGAAGAATCGAAACGGATAAATGTATATTAAATATGGTTGTTAATCTCGGGTTTACGGCACGGATGAAGATTACACGGAGACTCGGAAAAGGGCAAGCGTAGGAGCCGTGCACTTGCATATGCCTAATTCCCGCCGGAACGAGGTACGCGGTACGTGGTACGAGGTGTATACGGGGGGGCGAACGGATTCGAACGAGTGCGAACGGATACGAAGGAACGGTAGAGAGAGCGGAGAGGCAGAAAAGGGCCCCCCACAGTGACCGCCCCAGGCCGTCGGCGGGGCGGAAGGGAAAGGGGAATCCGCTTCACGTCCCCCTATGCGTGCCCTCCAAAGGTTTACGCGGGCCCTTTCCGACGTTCCTATTGGACGTCCCTTTGCCCCACCGGGATCGTTTCCCCCGTATAAAGGCAAACTTTCCCGCCGAGACGAACAGTCGTTTGTAGCTGGTAAGAGTGTCGACTGGTCGGCTGGGGCGTCGGTTCGGACGAATCGCATCCAACTCTTTGGCGACGGTTCGTTCCGTCCGATAAGTCCACGCATATACCCCACATTGGCCCGCTACAAAAGTTCCTGTACTATCGTGCGCGAATGAGTCAAGTGTCTCTTCTTTCGGCCGTCTCCATCGCAATCCTCGTCGTCTCGTTCCATTCTATTTCACGACGTCATTCACGGAAATTTTCGCTGATATGTTTTTGGAAGATGTGGATTCCTGCGAAGTGTGGCAATGTACGAGGTATATATCGCTTTGCCTGCATTTATGCGCTCCGGAAAATTCCTGACTCACGCGCAACCTCGAGTCCCGTGTCGTCGTAATCGTCCACGTCCTCGACCTCCGATTCATCGTGTTTCATCGTCGTGATAATTTCCCTGTATCGAGTGGACGGGGTTAAGTGAACAAGTTTTATACCGTGCTTCTGGTGTTTCGTTTTACGTGGATCAACGCAGAGGCTAGACGTTAAACACGAATCTTTTGCCGTTATCTTGGTGCGTTTGTCGCAACGTCTCTCGGAGAGGTCGAGAGATGGAAGTACATTTTTTGCGCCTACAGTTCTATGGAATTTTTTCAATCACATTTCTCGCTAGCCATTCCGTCAAATGACATCGAACGTTCCGTCGTTCCCCCGTCCCTGCTTCGACGCTTCGATCGCGAAGACTGTCCGTTGTTTGTTTTCGGTTCGTCGTTCGTTGGTCGTGCCCCGGTGCCTTACGGTTTCGTTCGGCTCGATTCGGTTGGATTCGGTTAAATTCGGCCGTTCACAGGAAGCGCGGCCAAACGGTCCGTTTCTCGGTTACGACGTAGCGCGATACGCGTGCGAACTGGCGGATCGTCGTTTCGCGGTGACTCGCGGTCAACGCCCGATCGCGCAAATTTTCGACGATATCCGCGTAGCAGGAAAATTTCAGGCAGTTCAATTTAAAAAATCGAACGCGTGCCGCGAATATTTGGGTGAATGATGCGTGCACCGATGCGCGCGCCATCTCGGGCGGGAAGGACCCATCCGGCGGTAGTTTTTTCGTCGATTCGCAGCGAGACCGGCGAGAGTCGCGGAGGTTAAGTTCGTCGGTACGTCGTTTTCGGAGGAACGGGACAACATGTCCGCACGCGGAAAACTTTCGGGCCGTTTCAAATCTTTTTCTTTTCGACTTTTTCAGGCTCTTCAAGAATGCTTTCAAGATCAGAGGCACATCGGAGAATGCGGTAAAAGTTAAGCCGAAGGTGCGTCGATTACGCGGTATGGCGTCGCGACGCCTCTCGTCCACCTCCGGCGGCTCTGGCTCGCCATCTACCGACAAGGAGAACACCATCGGCGTCTATGCACCCTGCGGCTCGAGTCCGCAAAAGGTACCACGACACCTCTTGCTCTACCTTCTCTCCCTCCGAGTGCAGTCCATTTCTTTTCTGTCGTCCAAACTGGAATCCAATTGATCGGAGTCTAGCGATTAGATCCTGTTAGGGTCGCCGTTACGCGAGACGATCATCGTTTCATTATGGATTCGTTGATTAGCATTGACGGGGAAAATGCAAGGAGGAAGCGACGACATCCGGGTCGACAGCTGCCGCGACATGCCGTTTACATTCCCATTCTCATTCTCATTCGATTCCAGTTTTAATTTCAATCTCGATTTCGATCGCCTCATCCGTTAAACGAGAAATCAACATAGTTTGCGTTCTTTTTTTCAGATCGCTGGAATGAAAAAGTCGCGATACCCGTTGGAGGACTGCGATCCCAACAGTCAGGACAGCGGATACGGTGCGAGCTACTCCGAGAGAGAGGACAAGTCTCGGGAAAGTTTTCGATTCGCGGAACCCCTGGCGGTAGCCCCACGGCGAATGTCCGTCGAGTCGGCCAGCCCTCTGGAATCGCCGGTGCGCTCGTCGCCGAGGCGCGGCCGAGTCGGTAAACCGGGACGAGTAGCACGGGCCGAGCGACCTTCGCTGTTCCGAAGCCTCTCCTCGGGATACGAGAGCATGGACGATGGCTTCAACGATCTCATTGACGTGGAGATTCTCGAGGACGCGACGAGACTACCGAACGGCATGTCGAGTCTCCTTTCGGGGGACATCGTCACCGGTCTCGCCGACGACGCTGCTTCCGTCGAAACGATCGAGCAGGTCGGCTCGGTTACGCCGAAATTGTCACCCCGAGCGAGATACCGCGGTGGGGCCGTTGCCCGTTCCATGTCCCTTCGAAACGAGCGGCCGACGAGGCAACCGGAGGAGTCACCCGCGAGTACCCTCTCCAAGGTGCGTTCTTGCCTATTTCGCTCCCCGAATGCCAGCTCCTCGACCGCGAGCCTGCTCTTCGACGAGGCCTCCCCCGCGACGAGCTTTCAATTCCGTTCGGTTCATCGTCGACGAGCTGGCCTAAACTCCGGTTATGCCGTGGACTACGCCACCGACTACGCCTCGGATTGCGCCGCGGACTACGACATCGATTACGCCGCCCTCCTCGACTCCCCCGTGTCGGCGAGGACGCTGAAGCGGCGAGATCCGCCGATGGAGGAGAGCCCGAAACTCTCGAAGAAGTCTCGTCGGTCCAGCACCTTTCTCGTCGACGTTACTCCGGAGAGAATTCCCTCCGCGAAACCTTCGTCTCTCCAGAGAAGCTTCTCCGAGCCAGCTGCGTCGTCGGCAGTGCCGTCCTCCGTAGCGTTGCTTCTGCCGGAAGAATTGAATGCGTCGACGGAGTCGCTCGACGCGAGGACCCCGGGAAAATCGGACACCGAGGTGGAAACGGAGACGCGGATGCACGACAACATCAAGTGGGCGATATATCGAAGTACGACGGACTCCGATCTCACCGGAGATTTCAGCAAGCCGTGCGTCCTGCCGTTGGCGGAGGGTCATCACGAGGACCTTAAATCCATTTCCGTCGACACCTTGGCTGCCCTCGTTCGTGGAGAGTTCAACGATCGGATTGGTTCCTTCAAGATAGTCGATTGTCGTTATCCCTACGAATTTGACGCTGGACACATCGAAGGGGCTCTGAATCTTTACAACAAGGACCTTATCGAGCAGATACTCTTGACTCCTCTGACAACGACACCCGTCATTCAACCGGATTCGAACAAGAGAAACATTCTGGTCTTTCATTGCGAATTTTCCTGGGAACGCGGTCCGAATTTGTCGCGTTTTCTCCGCAACCTCGACCGAGAACGAAACAAGGAGCATTATCCGGCGCTACATTATCCGGAGGTCTATCTTCTTCACGGTGGCTACCAGCAGTTTTACAAGGAGCGAAAAGATCTGTGTTCACCCCAAGGTTATCGACCGATGAGACATCCCGACCACGAGGAGGATCTCCGGCAGTTTCGTAGCAAGAGCAAGAGCTGGCAGGGCGAGAGGTCGAGAATCGTCGGAATTACGACGAGGACCAACCTCAAACGGTTGGGTTTTTGAGGCGTCCTCGCTGCTTTTCTCTCTCTCTCTCTCTCTCTCTCTCTCTCTCTCTCTCTCTCTCTCTCTCTCTCTCTTCGTACCTATCGTTTGTCGAGACACGCATTTGACTCGAGAAACGAATTTTTGTCGCGAAACGACGCAAAAGTGCAAAACGTAGCGAGGACGGTGGGCGCTTTGTCTCTCATTAAAATACTCGTGCGATCGTTACTCGAATCTTGTGTAAATAGTTCCTCTCGCTCGAGTACTCTTAGTTGCTAAACGAATTTTAGTACAAGGAAACCCGAAACGCTTATTTTCGTTGCCAAACGACGACGACGAACGATGACGATGACGATGACAACGACAACGACAAGCCGTTTCGAAAGTTGCACTTGGTTCGATGTCGTTTCGCCCAGCGTTACGCAGAGATACATATAATAGTATTGTAAATACGCGTATTGTCGAAGATAAGGTTCCTTTGTTTCGCGCGTAAAAACGACAACGGACAAAATACAACTGATAGGTGTGACGTCGTTGTTGAATATCGTCGCCGGTGAACGGTCAGTGGCGCGAACGGGGAGCAGCAGAGCGAAAGAGTCGAACAAGCAACGATTCTCCGCTTACGAGCTCTCCGTTGCATCGCTCAACGTTTCGACCAACTATTCGCTCGGATGCGAATATAAAATTAAGCTAATTTACTTACGTCGTCGCGATATCTTTTCGGGACACTGTATCGCCAAAGTCTAGCGCTTATATACATAAGCATATTATACTATATTATATTATATTATATTATATTATATTATATATGTTATGGCGTGCGCGCATGCGCGCCCGGTCACCACCGCACACATAGAGAAAATGTAAAGAGAGTATTTTTGGACAGCGTATATTAAGATACGAGCAAATATTTACGAAATAAAAATATTAAATTACGCGCTTATTGTACAAATCTGAAGGTCGCTGTACCGTGGAGTGCGTTAACGTTGTCTGTACATCGATTTATAATAGAGATTCAGCGTGGCAAATGCTTCGCGTTATAAAAGTATCTCCTTCGTCGGTCATTTTCCTTTTCCGTAGGCATACTCTTCGTGTGTATTTTGACGTAGGCGCAGTAGCGATCTGATAGATCAACGAGACTTCATTTTTGCACGGTAGCTGGAGTGGTCCGACGGTATCGAGTTTCGCGTCGATCATCGCCGGAAGGAAGTTTCAACGGGTTAAACGTATATATGCCGGTGTACGGTCGGAAAGGCGGTCCGATCATGAAGCCTGTTTCGCAATTCGCATGGCTTGCACCAAACACCGAAAGTTTTATGACGCTACTAGCGACACTAACGACCATTCCCGAAGCAGAGGAGGTTAAAGTTCCGCAAGATGACCGGCAAGCGATAGACCTCGCAGAGCAGAAGATATAGCGGGAGGTAGGGAAGGTTAGTTTCTCTCGAAACTTCGCTCCTAATCGTTGCTAATCGGTTTCACTGAACCGCGACGGGGCGCCGTGCTTCATGTCTCTGCTGTTTTTGAGCGCAAGTATGTACGCCCTGTTTCACGTTATCAAAATTACGCATTTACAATTTCAATTGCTTCGGACCGTTTCATCGGTTTCGTCTGTGATAGTTTCGACGGTACTTTCGAAGGTTCCGGTGCGTTGATTCGGCAAGATTCGTTTATTCCTGCTTCAAGATGTTTTAACGAGCATCTCGGCTGTCGGGTCTTGAACGTTTCGATGTCACTTAGTATTCGACTTCGGTCTAGCTTTTAATCGGTTTATCCGTGCATTTTCAGCCACGCTGATCGCAAGAAGGTCGATCGGAGAGACAGCGAAGCGTCTAACGTCCACGATGGCTCAGGCATTGCAGAATCATGGGGTCGTTCCCGACGTTGTCGACAAAGTACCGGCAAACATATTGAAGGTAACCTATCCTGGCAATTTGTCCGTCGAAATCGGCAAAGTATTGACTCCGACTCAGGTAAAGGATCAGCCCAGCATCGCATGGAACGCAGAGTCCAATTCGTACTATACTCTTTGCATGACTGGTAGGTATTTGCGGATCTCTCTCGAGATCGACCCTCCGCCTTTCTCCTTCTAACAGCTTCTTGCGACGACCGGTCATAGATCCCGACGCACCCAAGCGACAAGAACCAAAGTTTCGCGAGTGGCACCACTGGCTGGTAGGAAACATTCCTGGCTCGGACGTATCCAAGGGAGAGACCCTTTCGGAGTACGTCGGTTCTGGACCACCCGAGGGCACGGGGCTTCACCGCTACGTCTTCCTGCTGTACAAGCAGCCCGATAAGCTGCAATTCGACGAACCCCGCCTGACTAATCGCAGCGGAGACAAGCGTGCGATGTTTTCCATTAGAAACTTTGCCAAGAAATATAATCTAGGGGATCCTATTGCCGGTAACATGTATCAGGCAGAGTACGACGATTACGTGCCAATTTTGTACAAACAACTGGGTGACTAGAAGCGCCTCGTGCGTCGGTCGTTGAACTATAGAAGAAGCGACGAATTAAATTTCTATGTTACCCATGCTGTTCAGTTTTACTTAAATTTTGGCGAGGGGGCCGGGTGGGGGGAATGACGCCGGAGCAAAGAGGACCGACGACGTATCGTGTGGTTTGGCGCTGCAGGCACGTTACAACGTTGTTGCGCTCGAATTAGTCTAAACTCCAACAGTGAATCGCTTCCATCGAGCGATTCGCAACAACGGAATACGTTTGTCGTAGTCGACGACTATGGCGAGAAGATGATCGAGCGAATGAAAGTTAAGGAATGACGCGGAGGCTGACGGGAGGTGCACTGGTCGCAAGGTGGGGGCGAAGCGTGCGTTTCGTGCTTTCTGGGCGTATGTAGAGATCGAGGAGAAGCGGTAGAACGAGTCGATTGGCTCACCTGCCCAAGGCGATCGGCGATCGATCTCACGCGTACGTCAGTTCCGTGCCAGATCTAGCCATATTCGTTCCCATAGCAGTGTCCGTCCACCGACTCGAAGTCCGAATCCAAGTTCAAATCACAGTCGCGGTCGTACTCGTAATCGCAAGCACGTTTGGCCGTAACTCCGTAAGAATGAGGCAGCATATATCGACAGGTACGATCTCCGCGTATTCCAATAAAAGCGAGATAGTTGTGAGAAAACGAGAATTTCAGGAATCTTTCTTTGCTGTATTTGTGCCGCCGCTTCCGCGAGCGTGCAACCCGCCTTTCAAGCTGCAAAGATCGTACCCGATATAATTGACGCCGCTCCGGTTAAAAAGATCGAGGTACGCGATTTCAAATTAGCGATCGACGAGGCGGAAATCGTTTAATCCTGGAACCATGGGAACGATGAGAAGACGTGCGATTTCTATACCGACGTTTCCTATCTACGAGTCATCCGCTTCGCCGATCCCCGTAATTAATTGCAAATTTGCTAAGGCGCAGATTCGTGATTCATGAACGATCGATCGATCGGTGTTGCACAGATAAAATACGGAGACAAATCGATTGAGCCAGGAAACGAGTTGACGCCGACCGAAACTCAGCAGATACCAGAGGTTCATTACGATCACGAAGGCGGAGTCCTCTATACCCTCGTAATGACAGGTAAGATCCTAATAAGAGAGAGGGAGAGAGAGATCAGAGCGACGGGAGATGTGGCAATCTTGGTCTGGGCCGGTCTTGTCCTTGGTTGTTGAGCGCGACTTTCCAGCAACGACTTTCACCGATCGGAGAGAATTCGTCTCGTTTCTTTGTCGTTCCCGCTCACTTCGTGCTCTTGCTCGACCGAAGTTACGTTTCATCGGAGGTACGCTCGCGCTCGCGCTCGCGCACGCGCAGAAGCGATATAGAAGGAGGGTATTCGATTGCTCGAATGTCGGGCAGCTTCAAGATACGATCGAGGAGGCAATCGATATAAGGGCGTAACTTAAAATTGGGCACGATCCTTCGAGGTGATGGTTGAAATGAGTTGCAGGCGTTCCTCGTATTCTCCGTTTGGTTGGATGGGGCAATACGAGGATACGGAGAGCTGTTTTGTTGGGAGGCTTGAAAGAGCGGCACCGTTTGCTTGCTCGGTAGATCCGGACGCGCCGACGAGAAAAGGGTACAATCGAGAGTTTCGCCATTGGCTGGTAGGTAACATCCCCGAAGAGAATATCGCTAAAGGGGAGGTCCTCGCGGAGTACGTTGGTCCGGCGCCGCCAAAGAACAGCGGAAAGCATCGCTACGTCTTTTTGCTCTACAAACAAAATCAAGGCGCCATTACTTTCGACGAGAGAAGACTGAGCAACAGGTGAGTAAGGTCGATCGAACGTCGAGGAAGGTTGCTTGCGCGTTTACTCGGTCACAGGGACGGGCCCCGAAGAAAGCGGTTCAACGTAAAGAAGTTCGTGGAGAAGTACGATCTGGAGGGTCCGATCGCCGGGAATTTCTTCACGGCGGAGTACGACGACAACGTGCCCGCTTACGCTAAGCTGCTGGGATTTTAGGGAACTCTCGGCTTCGTTGAGCCTTTGTCTCCTCGGACGTGCCGTCTTTTTTGCTTTCATTGCTCGGCCCGAAGGATCGCCGAAGGGATGAAGCCAAGTGGAACGTTGTAAAATAAAGGGAAGTGGGCTATGACTTTGAGAGCAATTGATTTCCCTGCAATAAATCGCTTTGTACTCGATAACGGTGAAATCGAGAGGGAAAGACGTATCGATCCAACGATTTGTTTTATTAATTATCGTAGCAACTGCTTTATCGATAGCGTTAGAAATATAAAAGGTACGTAGATGATCGATCGACTCGCATCGAGGACGTCTCTCGGTCTCTCGGTGAGTTGGGCATGTTCGCGGGTGGCGCGGTCGGCTCGGTCGGATGCACGATCGGTCGAGAGGAAGGCGGAAAATGGGAAAACGGGGGAAGGTTTTTTTGGGGTCCGGCGGGGGGGGATCGTTCCGCGGGAGAAGCCTGAGGACCGGTAGCACGAGATGTGGAGCGACATTTGGACCCTGTCCACCTCGAGGCTGCCAAACGATAGCGGCTAAGGAGGCTAAAGCGGGCAGCGAGCTGCGAGTGGACGGTAATCGCGAGGAAAAGCGGATTTGACTCGCCGGTCGAGTCGGGAAGCGGAGGAAAATGAGCTCACCGGGTGGCAACCGGGGCGGTCTCTCTCTCTCTCTTCCCCCCCCCCCCCCCCCCCCATCCCACTCTGCCGAGAAGGAGAGAGAGAGAGAGAGAGAGATCGGAAGACTGTTCAAGTGTTGGTTAGATCGATCGACGATCGATCGGATCGCGCGAACGGCCCGAAGGGTGTTGGAAGGAGCTCGGGGCGTCCGGGAGGTCGAAAACTTCGGCCACTCGTGGGCCACGCCAGGGAGTTCAGGGTAAATCGAGATTCGGATCGACGGTGATATTCCAACAGAGCCGATGATCCCGGACGTCGCCCCAGCCGCCATTGCCCTTCCTGAGTTTCGTCTTCTTGGTCGTCCCAGCGACCGTGAGCGTGAGTCGGGAGGGAAAGAGATGATTGCGCGCTGCCCTAAGGATGCTCCGAACCTTGGCCACCGCGGCCGTCGATTCGCAGTTGTTCTTCTTGTGGTGTACCCCACTACGACCGAGAGAACGGTTTTTTTAGGGAAGGGGCTAGATCGGGAGGTGGATCCGAAAAGGGGCCAAAGTGGAAGGTTTCCTCACCATTCCCCGATATGAAAAACTCTGGGCGCTCTCATCATCATGGCGATGAGGCCGGATTCGAGACGAGGAGACGGTCCAGCTCCTCTGCTGGGTGGAAGGCAGGTCTGCGCGATGTGCTGTAGACTCCAGTCCCAATTGTAGTCGTCGTAGGCGCAGAATTGGGCGGCGCACTTTCTCAGCTTGCTCCAAGTGGCGCGGTTAAAGGCCATTCCCATGTTGTGTTTGCTCGAGATCCAGGGAATAACTTCGGCCTGTCGGAAGCGAGAGAGACGGGGAGAAAAAGAGCGAGAGAAATAGAGAAGTCGCGATGGGACGGGCGTTGATCGAAGAGTTCGAGAGTTGCGCTCGAGAGTCGCGCACGTTTATTCGGGGGGGGGGGGGGGGGTGGCGCGGAGGGCCTGGCAACGGAACGGATCGGGGGGGATTGGCGAAAAGGTAAAGATCCGAGGATGGTGAGGTGAGAGAGAGTGAGAGAGAGGAGGGAGCGGAGCATGCCACGAGCGAGCGGCGCGTCGGTCTTCGATTCGGGGGTGATCGCGGCTGAAAGATCTTGGCAACCTTTTGATAATGATCGTAGAGGCCGGGCAAAAGTTGGAATGCCCAGGTGGGAATGGGCCTCGTCATTTTGGAGTTCCATCGAATCGGCGGGCCGGCGAGGCTCGCGGTCGCGCTCGCGTTGCTGGGGCCGCGCTCGAGAGCGAGGGCCGTGCCGGTGACTGCGACGTCGGCATCGGTGACGGCGGTGACGGCAGTGGCGGTGACGGTGACGGTGGCGGTGGCGGTGGCGGTGGCGGTGGCGGTGGCGGTGACTGAGGCGGTGACTGAGGCGGTGGCGGTGGCGGTGGCGGTGGCAGTGGCAGCGGAAGAGGTCGCGGTGGTGCCGGTGCTGATCGCGGGGCCGGCCCTGCCAGAGAGCTCGACGGGGCGCGGAACCGTCGACGCGTTCCGCCTCTTGGATTCCCGTGGAATGTCCTTCCGCAGAACGCCGTTAACGCCAAGGAACTAACGGACGGGGCGTGCGTGAAACATCGACACAGAGACATTCACAGGATGACGTGGAAGCATGTTCGTAAGGGCGAGCATCGGCGAGCAGCGGCGAGGAGGCGAGCGTGCCCGGTAGGGTGCTCGGTAGCGTGCTCGCGTCCGCGCGACGATCGCCGCCGCGTGCTCCGTTTCCCTTCTTCCCCCCCCCCCCCCCCGCTTTCTCCTGCTCCCCCGATTCCTCCGCCTCCCCTCACAACCCTCGGGCTTTTCGGATCGCTCGTCCACGATTCCGATGGAGACCCGGGTCAAAGGGCAGATCGTGTCAGCCGAGAAGGCCGAGTGGAGGCGGGGTAATCGTGCGACGATAGGAGTCGATAGCGTAGACGCGGCTGTCATTCTTGCAGAAATTTTGGCGGCGCTCGACGAGCTACCTCATTTCTCTCTCTCTCTCTCTCTCTCTCTGTCTCCCTTGTACACGCACACGCACACGCACAGGCGCACGCACACGCGTTCTCTCTCTCTCTCTCTGTCTCGCTCGAGTTGTTTTTCCGCTCTGGCTTACCTTTCGACCGAAATCGGGCAGGTAGTTGTACGTCTTGAGGTATGTACCGAGGGAGAGGACGTTGCACCGCTCGCAGCTGTGCCTGCCTGTTCGTTCCATCAGTCCGAGGACGTGCAGAAAGTCTTCGGCCACGTAGTGATCCTCCTCGAGAAAGAGGACCATTCCCGTGTGATTCCTCGTGACGGCGAGCCGATCGAAGACGCGATTCGCCTTCCACCACCAGTGGTGCTTGGTCTGGGTGAACTTGGCCTCCCTGTAGTGGCCGTAGAGATCGGGATGCTTGGCGTTGAGGCATCCGAGTCCGAGGGCCCTGGGCGGACAGGCGAACGGGAAGCGATGAGGATCGCACGGGGTCGGGGAGGAGAAGGCGGAGAGACCATTCGGCCAGGTACTCACTGTTCCTTGCGAATATTTCGCGGACAGTCGCTGGGATCTTCGCCGGGAAAGCTGCGAGGGTGGGTCTGTATACTGTGTGGGTAAAATATCTGCATGACGCGACAAAAGTCGACGCTCTGCACGAGGTAGTTGATGTCCGGATTCCACACGTCGTGACTGAAGACGAGGAGAGTCTGCTCGATGCCCTTCGCTTGGGCGAGGGAGACGATGAGGTGCCTGAGGTAGGTGAGCCTCTGATGCACCTGGACGACTATCACCGGCGCGTCCGGGGCCAGGGGGCCGAACGCTTCCTCGTTGTAGACTCTCTGCTCGAAGTTTGCCCTCCGGACGTTTCGACGGATCTCCTCTATCTCGAGATCCGTCAAGGTTTCGGCGCTCGCGTTCGTCGTCGTCGTCGACGAGCCGTTTCGCCGATCCTTGAGGAATCTGAGGGCAAGCGGAAAGGCGACCGTCAGCGCGACCATCAGCGCGACCGGCGGACGATCGACTCGGCTCGGGGCGGCGCGCGGCATCGGAGTCGGGCCGATCGATCGCGATCGGTCGAGAGGGACAGGGGAAACGGCTGGAGACGGCGACCTGTGCAACTCTCTAGGCACGAGAGCAAAGAGGGTCTCGTTGGCGGTGGGCCGACCGTTCGCATCTCGCCCCGTCAGACTGATGACGTGAAGCTGAAGCCAGAGGAACGTCGCCAGAAAGACGAAGACGAGAGTCCTGAGGAACGTTCCGCGGGCCGATCTCGTCGCTCCCGGCAGCGCCGCTCCTGCGAAACCGTCGACGGCTGGATAAAGTCTCGGAGAGAGCTCGACGATATCGACGATATGGAAGATATCGACGAATACCCATCCGGTCGGTTCGGAGCTTCCCCTCGAAGATCGAGGGGGGCTCGAGACTCACCTCTCATTCTGACATTCCTAGGCGGTCGGCCCGAAGGATGCGCCTCGTAAGCGAACGTCGTGAAGCGTCGCGGAAGGCTCTGTCGGCCGCAGAAGATGCCGGACGACCGGCGTCTCGTTCGGTCGTCCGTCCGCGCGTCGCTCGGCTCTCGAGGTTCGACTTACCTCGCAAAGCGAGAGACGCGCCGCGGCGGACGATCCTCCATTTTGACGAAATCTGAAACGGAAGATTCGATGAGGTCGATGGGGTCGAGGAACGCGCGACGAAGGGGCTTCGGACGATCGGAGAGTATCGCCGGAACGACTCGTCTCGTTCTCTCTCTCTCTCCCGTTTAATCTTCTTTTCTCTCGTTTTCCCCTCCGCTGATTCTTCCTTTCTCGTCGTCCGACGACGAACGAGTGGTCGCGCGGAATCGGTTCGGTCGACCGAGGCGATCCCGCGCGGTGCGTTCCGTCGCGTTCCGTCCCGTCGGCCGAGAAATCGAGCCGATGGGCGTCACCGATCAGCGCCTATTAGCCACGATTATCGCTCGATTACCGCTTCATCGAGGAGAACGCAATAGCGAGCATCCAAGGTCAAAAGTTCCCCACTGACGGCAAACGAATCTTGGCCGGGATACCGATCCAGATTTCACTTTCATCTCGACGGGATCCGCCGGGGCAGTGCTCCCGAATTTTCCTTTTCGTCTCGTTCGACGTCCGTCGCATCGCGCCACGACGAGTCGTCGTTCTTTTCACCTCTCGATACCAGACACATAGCCCCCACCGCTCAACTTTATTTTTAGTTTGGCAAACTGTTTTAAGAGAGAGAGAGAGAGAGAGAGAAAGTAACCGTGCAACGAGAAGAGAAGAGGAAAAGGTCGACGTTCCGCGTACCTGAAATAATTTGGCGAACGCGTCGACGTTGGCTTCCTCTCCTCTTCCGGTCTCCGGTCGTTCTTGAAACGAAACGCCAGATTAACGAGAGAACGGGGGAAATGGGAGAAAACGGAAGAGACGGAAAAGAATAAATCACGGCCGGACGCGGTCGACGGTAGTCGGAGGCGGAACAGACAGCCGTCAGGCTGGACAAACGAGAAACGAGACGGAACGGAGCACGAGTGAGGTCGCGGATCGGAGGTTCCCAGAAACGCGAGCGTGATTCGCGTCGTCGACGTGGATTCTTCGTAGCGGAGTTTTTCTCCGCGAAAAGAAGGAGGAAGAGAGAGGGAAAACGAGGATGGGAGGGATAGAGGACGGTCGCGTCTCCGAGGTAATCCGCGGCGTAAACCGCAGTGGCGCGGCTCGAGGTCGCGGGGGCAGAGTATCGTCGGAATCGGACGGCATAGGTAGCGCGTTGCCAGCGCGTTGCCAGCGCGTTGCCAGCGACGTAACGGCAATACCTGAGGGTGGGGTTGGGAATCGTCTCTACGATCGACGAAGGGACGGCGGGGGAGAACGTCGATCGGCCTAGACGAGAACGGAGACGCGGGGCCCTCTCGAGCCGGAGTGGTTTTCCGTGGGCGAGCATCGAGTGGTCCGATCCTACCTCCTATCCGATGTAGGTCAGCTGACTCGACTAGATGGGACGAAACAATGCGGACGTTCGTGAGTGCCGGCTGCCAGTTGCCTCCTCCTCCGCTTCTCAAATTTTCTCTCTCTCTCTCTCTCTCTATCGTGCGATCCCTCTCGCTGCGCCGCTCGCTACGCCACCCGCGATACTTCTCGCGATGCTTTCAGCGACGGGACACCGAGAAGCGGACAGAGAGAACGGACTTTGGCATTGACCGACCACCAGACCCGCCTTCGAATCGTCGCATCCGCGTCTCAAAAATTTTAACTCCGTTGTCCCTCCGAACGGTTGCCCCCACCAATCCGTCTCGCCTCGTCCACCGTTCGATGCTCCGCATCGTTGGTCGCTGCTGGAGAATCCTCGCGTATCGCGCTTCTGGTTCAAGGTCGTTTCGTCGCGACGCTTTGGCTGGTCGCGAAAATTGGCCGGACGATGAAAGTGGCGACGGGGTGATGGGGTTGGGGGGGGGGGGGCTGTCGAAGGAGGGGAGAATGCATGGGTCGCGCGTACCGATTATTTGGGCGCTACGCGCCCAAGTTGGGCGGAAAGAAGACACGGCGCCGGTCGATCGTAAGACGCGAAAAGAGCGTTGCTCGCGAAAAAAACTTGGCCGCCGAGAGGCTCGAGGAGGTACCAAGTGGCTCGCGAGTTACTCGGAGGCGCTACGCCGCTCTCGAATATCGATCGGACGAGCCGGGGTAGGGTCGGGGGTTCGTTCCTTCTCTCCTCCTCCACCTCCCCCGCCCACGCGACCCCATACCACCCTCCCGGCCCCGGGCTCGCCCCCTCTCTTGGCCGCCCCCGAGCGTACACCGATCCGCGAATCGATCGATTCCCCTATCGTCCGTCCGGTGGCCGCTCCAACTTTCATCGTCCTCGAAGGAGAAAAAAAAGGTCGCAGGGGATGCGTGCGTACTTACGCGGAGCCACCGATCGGAAATTTCGGGGAAAGAGGAGGACGGCCCTCCTGGTTCGCCGACGGGGTGGGATCACGTATCGCCGAGCGCACCGGGGAATATCGCAAAGAAGAAGAGGCGGAGAGGCCGGCTAGCCCGGATGGCCCGGGAAGGCATCTCGTCGAGCTTCGATTCCTCCGAGATGCTCGGCGACGGCACCTTTCGTCTCGCGGATAGTCCGGAAATTTCCGAGTATTTCGGAGCCTCGGTGGAGCACCCCGGGAGACGCGGCGAGCACCGAGAACGCGAACCGCGACGTGGACGGCTCAGGGGGATCGGCGCTCGCGAAACTCGATCGCGCGGCCTTCGAGCGAACTGAGCCGCGTCGCGTTGCGTCGGGGTGCGTCCGGAGGTGCGCGACTGGTCGCGCGGGCACGCGCCACTCGCCCTTCGACGATGCTCGACTTCCGCCATCCCTCGGATGCGTGCCGCGTCCGCCTGCGCGCTCCGACGGTAACGCGACGGCGAGCGCTCGGAGGCGACGTTCCCCGCATCGCCGGAAGAGCGAGCACCCTTCCCTTTGCCGCCACCGCCCCCGACGGCGTCGAGTCGAGTCGAGTCGGCTGGATCGGGGTGGATCTCGATCCGGCGCTGCCCCCCGGTCGGCCGCGGTCGCGGGGGGTGGTGGTGGCGAACCTGTCTCCCCCGCAAAAGTTTCGCCGAGAATGATTCGCTGATCGACGGTCTTGGACGGCGAAGACAAAGTTTCGTCGTTCGAGCGGGACGCGCGTTCCCACGTTTTTCCCAGCTGTCGGGCCACGCGATCCTCGACCGAGGCTCGAGGCCCTCGAGAGAGGGAAGCGCTCCGCGAGTCAGAGGACGGCTGGGGCGCGAGGATGGAGCGAAGCTCCGACGAGAAATTCTTCGAGACGATTTCCGGGAACGTCTCTCTGCTGAGACTGGCCGGTCTGGTCTCGGTGGCCGGGGAGACGTCTCCGAGGGGAAGACGGCCGCGTCTCGAGACCCTCTCGGGCTGCGTCGCCTTCCTCTGCCTCTTCGTCTACTCGGTCTCGTACGCGTACGAGTTTGCGATCAGCGGCGCCTATCTCGAGACGGCACTTCAGTCCCTCGCTATGGTGATCTCGATCGTCGGGGCGCAGCTGCGATTCGCGATTCTCTGGACTTCTCGCGGGGAAATCGCCGGCATGTTCGCGCTCTGCGAGACTCTCTGGGCTGGCCTCGAGGCTGAGGAGCGGGCTCGCGTGGAGAGGTACGCTCGAAGGGTCGGCAGAGTGACACGGGGATACGCGACGCTCTGTCTCTCCACCATCCTCTTCTACGCGGTGGCCGGTCTGCTCGCCGGATCGAAAATCGCCTCGAGCAGCGACTCGACCGACAATTCGACCGACAACTCCACCGTCGAGCCGCTCGCGGGCCTCGGCCGATCTCTCCCCTACGCCTTTCTCGTCGAGATACGGGAGACGCCCGCCTACGAGATCGCCTATTTCCTTCAGATCCTCGCCATGACGAACGTCGGCTTCGTCTGCGTCGCCATGGACACCCTGGGCCCCCTGATCGCGTTCGTCGCCTGCGGCCACTTCGAGGTCGTCGGATCGCGGCTGGTTCGTCTCTCGACCGCAGCGATCGCCGCGCGACCCGGGAGGGCCCTGGTCCCCTGTCTTCGCTATCACCAGACCCTTCTCGGGTGAGACCCCGCCGAGCGAGAGGCGTCGCGCTTTCACCATCTCGCCCACCCTCCCACTCTCTCTCTCTCTCTCTCTCTCTCTCTCTCTCTCTCTCTCTCTCCGTGTCTCTCTATCGATCTTTCGGCAGATTGTGCGAAAACTTGGAGCGACGGATGCACGGAATTTTCTTGACTCAGCTGCTGGGCAGCACCTACAACGTCGCTCTGGTTGGCTTCAAGCTGGCGGGGGTAAGCGGGATCGGAGGTCGATCCGATTTCGAGCACGATTCCGAGGGAAAAGTCACTTCCCGTTTGTCTCCCGCAGAACGATCCAGACAGATACAAGTACTCTACTCAGCTCTGCATCGCGATGATTCAACTGTTTCTCTGCAATTGGCCGGCGGACGCGCTCCGGTCCGAGGTGAGTCGAGCGAGGCGGGAAACGCTCAAACCTCTTTCTCCTCTCTTCGTCAGAGCGAAGCGGTCGGACGAGCGATCTACTCGATACCCTGGTATCGCCGTCCCAGGGCCCTCCGGACTTCCGTCGGGATTCTCCTTCACAGATCCCAGAGGCCTGTGCGACTCACCGCTGGAAAATTCCTCCCTCTGTCTTTGGAAACGTTTGCCTCCGTAAGCGAGAGCCTCTCTCGGTCCGGAACGTTCCTCCGCGCCTCGATATCAGCCGCTGAACGCTTCTCGTTTTTCTCGCAGATGGTGTCGACCGCCGCCTCCTTCTTTACCGTCGTCAGGAACGCAAGTTAACGTAGCTCTCTTTCCAACCAATTATCCTCTCGATCGAACGTATCGTCTACACGCAAATAAACGAATCTTCTTGCTCGTTTCTTCGTCTTTCCGTTCCCCCGAGCTGTTCCTCCGCCCGCTGACATCGACCGCGACGTCGACATTGGCCGTAAGGCGAGGAACGCACGTATCTGCTCGCCGGCCGGCATATCGCGGACCGATAGGCTCGCGGTCTCCCCTTGTTCGTCCCTCGTCCCGCGATCCCCGGCCGATCCTCGAGGATGCCCTCCGCCCCGATGCTCGACACCCTCGTTAAGTTCGCGAATCGAGCGGCTCCATATTGGCCAAGTCTCTCGAACATCACGTTCCCTATCCTCTCTCTTCCTCCTCCTTCTTCTCTCCCGAACGAATTTTAACGACTCTCGCTTCGCACTCTCTCTCCTCCGTTCCGTGGAAGCGGCGAGGAAGAAGACATCCTCCGCTTCCGAGTTCCGAGGCGGTGCGCGGTTGTACCTTCTTCGAGCTTAGAAGCAGGGAGGGGCTCGGTCTTGCTCGAAGAATGGACGCGGTCGAGACGGTCGGTCGATCGGATTTAAGAAGTCGACCGGCGCACCTCCGCGCACCACCCTCGAACTTCACGGCTCGGCAATTACGGGATAAGTGAGTTCTCCTGTAATCTCGCGCGATCCGCTCGCGACGATCGGCCCGCGAAGCGCCGCGATTCTTCCCACTTCCGGTCTCCCGCTCCCTTCCGTGTTTTCCTCCTTTCACGATCGGACGAAGCGTCGCCTCGCGGATTCCCGATTCCGTCCTTTGTCGCCTTCGTCGTGAATACGACGGAGATTATTCCGCCCGACGCGACGGGCCGAACCGAAGCGACGAAAATCCGCTTGCTTTAGCAACAAGTTGTCGCGGCTGGCGCCTTTTCCCCGGAGTTTCCTAAAATCAACAAGTGAGTCTGCTTCTTGCCCGGCATTTCTGACTCGCTGCTCTCTCTCTCTCTCTCTCTCTCTCTATCTCTCTCGTTTCGCCTCGCTTCCCTGGCGCTTATTTTCGCGCTATCGATCGCATTTTCTCGAGATTCACGAGCGGAAAGTCGAAGAGACGTTTGAATAGAAGAGGGCGATTCCGTAGATAGGACGTGATAAAAGGCGGTTTAATAAAGATCGGAGCTCCCGTCACGGCGGAGTCGGGAGAGCGGAGGGAGCCGGAATTCTTGGAGATCCTGAGCTTCCTTTCGCTCCGAGGGTGCATTCTCTCGAACCTCTCGGCCCTCGTTCTCTCGTTCTCGCTTTCTGACGTTGCCGCGTTAATGGCAGTGCTCCGTCTCTCTCTCTCTCTCGTCTCCCGAGAGAGGCTCTCGCTTTCGCGATTGAACGAGCCCCTTGCCCGCCCCCGTCACTCTTCTCCGTAACTTCTCGTCTCCTGCACCGATCGACGAAAGATCGGCCCACTCGGCCGCGTGAACGCGCACCGTCCCCGACTCTCTTCCAACGGAAAGCGCAAGGAAAATTGCGCGAGGAAGAGGATATCGGTCGGTCGTCCTATGAGCGCGGTTCGCGTAAGCCGAGCACGAGGAGAGAGAGAGAGAGAGGCGTACAACCGTATCGGTAGGCGGAAAGTAGTCGATCCGACGAGGTGGGAGGATGGCGAAAGGAGAAAGGAGGAAAATTGGATGGCGCGGAGAGAGGTAGGAATCGGAGGTAGAGCCGGTGGATAGAGAGAGCCGGCGGAAGACCCGGTGGTAGGGTCGGAGGTAGGGTTGGAGACAGGGTCGCTGATAGGGTCGGTGGTAGGGTCGGTGGTAGGGCTGGGTTGGAACGAAACGAAGCGGTGAGAAGCGAAGAGAAGCGAAGAGAAGCGGAGAGAAGCGGAGGTGGAAAAGTGGGGGTGTTCCGGAGGCGCGATGGCGCGATGGACCATGCGCTTTCGTGACACGGGCGACTCGGGATCGCGGGGGATCGCCGGGGGATCGTCGGGGTTCCTCGAGGATCGAGAAGAGGACGTGGACGGTAAACGGGGGATGGACGACGGGGGAAGGAAAATGGGGGACGAGAGACGGTAGTCGGGAGTCGGGAGCCGGCATACGGGTGACGGGAGAGGAGAGACGAGAGACGGGCGACGGACGAAGAAGAGCCGGGGACGCGAGCGACGCCGGACAGAGAGACCGACGGCTCCGAGCCGGAAGAGTCGGGCTGAGATGCACCCTCGACGCCCTCGCCGCTGTCAATCGGCCCCGGAGTTTCCATCGGGGAGCAACGCTTCTTCTCTGCGCTCGGAGCGCGATATCGACGATTAGTCCCCGATTGTACCCGGAGCTCTCGTTCCTCGATCCATCGGCCCATCGCTCCGAAAGCCACGAAAACCACGCAGGTAAGACCTACTTTTCGCTCTATCCGTCGCGACAACGATCCTCCGCGATCGTTCGCCTCCTGTTGCGAGATCGGTTCTCGATTCACCCGAGAGACGAGGACGATGAAGATTCGCGAACCGGTCGAGGCTGCTGGACGATGATCGCGGCCGTTGGATCGTCGACCGTCAACCTCCCTCGTGACCCGACGAGAAAATGGGAAAGTTCGCTCCGTAACTGCTTTCTCTTCCGCGGGCTTTCATGTCCCCTTTCTTCCTTTCTTCCATTCTCCCTTTGTTCGTAACGAATTATTCGATCGAGCGGTCGCTCGGCCCCCGACTTCCTCAAAGGTCGCCGACGTTTCCTTTGAAGGAAGAAGCGCGCTCTCACGCCCGGATCTCGCTCCGAGGGAGAGTCGTAGAGTCGTGCTGCCGGTACTTTGACGTTTTAGCTAGTTTCCGAGATTCGAGAAGTGGAAACTCGATAGGACCGTGCACCCGTTTCCGTGCGTCACCCGCAACCTTCCTTCCGGCTATCTCCGCCTCGGAGCTTCTTTGCCTCTTCGCCTCTCTGGGGCGTCACCGATCGAAAACGAGAGATCGGGAGAAGTGGAGACAGACAGACAGAGAGAGAAGGAGAGAGAGAGAGAGAGAGATGAAAAGAGAGTGGAGTTGTAAATATTTTTTCCGATTTTCCCGAGTTCCGTGAAACGGAGAAATAGGAACGAAAGGCTCGCGTAGCTCGAGTCTCGAGCTTAATGGAGCGATCGGTAACGAGGTTACGAAGCAATCTGCATAACCCTCCCCGGTACTTTGCTCGAGACTCGAGCCCCGAACCCCCGCTGGGGCGAGTGCTTCGCAATTACCGGCTATAATGCGATTACTCGATCGGCGGACCCGGTAACCGAGAAGGCTGTCGTTTCTCGCTTCTCGCTTCTCGCTCTCCGTCTTCCCTTTTCCCGTGGCCCATTAACCGTTCCGTCGCTAAAAATCTACCTTCCGGTTTTTCGTCTTTGAGCAGAAGCAGAGAGCTTGATCGGTGGCCGTCGTCGGCCCCGCCGACCGCGCGCGAGTAACTCGCAAATTCTGCCCCGCCTCGGCTATCTAGCCGTTACCCAGGGGTCCCCGAGCGAAGGAGGAATCGGCTATCGGACCAGCCGGGGTCCCCTACAAACCAAAGAGATAACGAGATCTCCGTCTCGACGCGTCGCGCCGCCTCGATCAGTCTCCACTACTTGTTGAAACGTGGTGCAACAGTTTGCTCCTTGGAAGTTTTCCTCCTCCTCCTCCTCCACCCCCCCCCCAGCCCTACCTCATCCCCCTGGTCCTCCTAACGCGCTCTTCTCCCTGCGTTATCTCCGAAAACTTCTCGGATAGTCCCCCGTTGGCGTGAATTTGGCGAAAAATGAGAAATATCCTGCAATTGTCGCGTCGCGGCCCGTAGATTGCTACGGTAGGACCGACGACCTGTTTCGACTTTTTGATCGCAACTTGGAGGAAAATGGAAGAGGAGTCGAGAAACTGCGAACGGGAGACGGACGCGTAGTTGGATCATGGGGCTAATTGGTTCTGAAAGCGAAGTCAAAGTTTGCGCGGACGTTAACTCGCAACTCGGAAGACACGAGCAAAGGTCTTGCGCGGAGCCGGCCTCCGTATCCTCCGTATTTTCCGTATCCTCCGTATCCTCGGCATCGATCTCCGTGAAATCCCGCGCTTCGAAGACTCTCCGGGTCGTTGGGGGAAGCTCGCGCCAACGGCTGCGACGCCCTTCGAGATAAATCGCGCGACTCGACGGCAAACACGATTTTTCTATTAGCCCGGCTCTCTCGACGCGCGTACTCGGAATATAATCGTGGACGGAGAACTGGAACTCGAGGGTCGAGGGTCGAGGCCGAGAGTCCGAGAGCCCGAGTGTGCTCGGGCGGGTGAGCGTAGAGAAGCGCGGAGAAGAGAAGAGGAGAGAGGAGGATCGGTGGTATACGGAGCGACGAGGAGAGTCGAAGAGGCAAAGAGGAGAGGAGACCGAGAGGGCTGCCATTCCCATCGAATCGGGATAACGAGGTCGGATGAGTCGCCGGTTTCGCAGTCACTTCATCAACGGCGCGCGGCCGACCTGTCAACCGCAAGCCCACTAGGGTGTCAAACCCTCTCGACGGAGAACGCTCCCGAGTCTCCATTTCTCCGAACATCGAGCCCCAAGCCCCGTTTCCCGACTCCCGATTCTCCACTTTCTACCGGCACAAAAATCGATCCCCGATATACAGCCCGATTCCCGACGAGTCGGATAAATCGAGAGAACTCGCGGTTCTTGGCCGTAATTGCGGAACGGATGAGGGAATGTCTCCCCCCGAGGGAGGGGGGAGGACCTGGGAGCCGATCTCGGAGAGTCGTCCGAGCTCCTAAGTGCAGGGAGAAAAATCTTCCTTGGTCTTTTCTCGGAGTAATGCGCGCACCCGGGGGACCGGGCTTTCAGGAAAATGCCGATTGCTTCCCTCTCCCGACTCTCTCCACTCTCTTGACTCTCACGAGCGCCACCCACGCAAAAAGAAGCGGACCCCGCTCCCTTCTTGCCTCGTATTTCCCTCGATCGGCCGGCGCGCAACGAGCTCGACGGCGGGAGGCTTATCAATCTTCGACACGTTTCATGGACACGGAAATTCAAGCTGGCTTATCTCGCAGGGCCACCCACCTCGTGCCGTCACCTTCTCCACCTCCACCGAATTTCTCTCCTTCCTGCCTTCGTCGACTTTTCGCGCCCCCGCCCCGGCTCGAGCAAACATCGGGGAGATGGAAAACGAGAAAAGAGGAAGCCGAAAGGGGAAGGAAGAGAGGAGACGCGAAGGGCAAACCGTCTCCGTCCAAGACGAGGACTCGCTCCGCCCAGAACGCGGATCGAGATCGAGATTGAGAGCGAGAGCGTGAGCGAGAGCGAGATGGTGAGCCCCTAATGGTTCCCTATTCAGGGACCGAGTGGGAAAATTAGCCGAGCTAAAAGCGTCGGGTAATCGAGTTGTTACGAATAAAAGAGCAGGGAGGAGGGTACGGGCCGCGAAACGTCAGCGCAAAAGACCGACCGAGGCAGAGCGTTAAAAGCACCCTCCCGATACCTAATTAATACCAATAATTTCGTTACGCTAACGCGCCGCCGCTTCTCCCAACGTCGACGCGTTCGCGCCATCCCGCGCCGCGCCCCGGTTACCTGTCGGTCCCCCGAAAACGCTCCAACCCTCGATTCTCCTCTTCCGTCGTGGCGATTCCCTCTGTCTCAAAGTCAGGTCGTCCGGCCGCATCGACCGTCCAACGAAGCCTTCCCAATTTTCGCTCCCGAAAGCCGGAATTCGAAATTGCGAACATTCGAGAAATTGTCGGAAAATCGCCGCAGAATTGCCGCGAAATTGACGGGAAACGCTTGGATGGCGAGAGAAAGGGGGAGAAAAGCAAGACGAAGCGGCGAGGTTCGTTCTCGGTGGAACGCGCGAGATAGCCCTGCACACCTACTTATATATCTCGCGAGCACTTTTCTTCCGCCGGGAATATCCTCGCGCTCGAGGAACGTCGAGCGAGGGACGAATGGAATCGAGGCGAGAAAAATTTAATTAAACCCGCTCCCTTCGTTGCTCTCGAGTGCTTGCCTTGCAAGGAGCAAACGCCGTCACGGCCCTTGCCGTCGCAATACGGCCACTCGATCGTCGCGATTCTTTGCTCGCGGCTTCCAGCTCTCAGCTTTCAGCGATCGGAACTCTTCGATTCATCGATTTTTCTACTCCTTCTCTCTCTCTCTCTCTTCCTCCTCCTCATCTTCGTTCTCGTTAGCATTCTCCCACCTCCCCTCTCCTCCCGCGGCCAGTCCTCTCTTTCCCCAGTCTGATCTTCGATTCCGCGTTGCATCTTAGGTGGCTCGAATCGCCGAGGAAGGTGAGAAGGAGAAAACACCGGAAACCGGAAGCAGAGCCACCGACAAGATGGCCGGTATCGAGTGGAACGGCTGGTTGCAACGATGCCGAGAATCCCGCAGGCTCGTGCTGGTCATCGTCGCCATTGCCTTGCTGCTCGACAATATGCTCCTGACAACGGTCGGTAAGTAATTTTCCCTCGACCGTCCACCTTCCCTCCGCGGCATATTCTCGCTCTCGGGCCCTCGTCGTCTCCGTCGACGTGGAGATCCTTCCGTTCCACGGTGACTCGTAAAACCGCCAATTCGATTCGATTCGACTCGATTCGTCGACGCATTCGCGCAACAAGGGCAAGCGCGAGGATAAGAGCGATGGCTCGAGGAAGAGGAAGGGTGAACGAGGGGGAACTTTCCGCTTTTTACCTCTCCTCCGACCCGACGACGTTAGCGAGCGAGCGAGGCGTTTCGGGAGGTGTCGAGGGAAAGTCGTTTACTCCCTCTTGCGCGATGTTTAATTCAAAGGGCGGTCGATCTCGACCGGCCCTTCGACCGACTCTTTGGCCGGCGAGAAGAGGCGGCCGGGTTCGCCCGGCTTTTCCGTTCTGGCAATCCGGATAAGTGGTCATGCATTTATGGAGCGTATACCGAGAGAGGGACTTTTCTCCCGATAAATCGCTCCTAATAAATCTAACCGGCGCGAGAACGTCGAGCGCGATTCGTGGCCGCTCTCTTCCGCTCCCTTCTGCTCGTCCGTCCGTCTATCGCGGCCCCTTCGGGACGTTTCTCGGGGAAGTGGCGCTCGTTCGAGCGCGATCACCCGCCGGCCACCTGTTGCTCGCGTTCACCGTCGATTATCGAGACCGAGTCGATGCGTCGATCGGCGAGACAACGCCGCACCGTCGAAAAAGTCCGAAGGGACGTCGCTCTTTCCCCTGCCCCGCGCCGAAATACAGCGAGAAGCCAGCGACGGCTCTATCGTCGGCGCAAATTGCCGCACCCGCTGACGATTCCGCTCTTGAAAAGCTTCCTCCGTTTTCCAAGTCCCCATAATACCGGAGTTTCTGTACGACATCGATCATCCGAACGCGACTCTGAGCCAACATCTCGAGGGTGGCGAGTCTCGAGGAACGACCGTCGGGTCCACCACGGCGTCGAGCACCGTGACTGGACGTATCACCTCTACCCCGGCTTGTCCTTGCGCGTCCAACGTCGTCAACGACTCCAGGCTCGAATTCATCTCTCCGAGCAGCCTTTCGACGGATTCGCCGACCGGCAACGCCTACGGCACCGGTAAGCCTGCCGAGTCAACGACCGTCGCGCACCTTCCTTCCTATCTCTCTTTCTTTCTTTCTTTCCTCCCTTCCACGTTTCTCTCTATCTCAGGGGGCCTCGGGAATGGCGACGTCGATCGTAGCACCGAGCAGAGGCGGCCCAACGCGACGTCCACCGTCGTCGTCGTCGTCGACGAGGAGAAGGAGCAGCGACATCGGGAGCTCTTGCACGAGACCGTCGCCGTCGGGATGATGTTCGCCTCGAAGGCTTTCGTTCAGCTGCTGGCAAATCCCATTGTCGGTCCGCTCACCCACAAGTGAGAACGAATTCCCGCGAAACCGATCGCCGCTTTCCCTCCATCACGGAAACGCCCTTCGAACGGCCGTTTTATTTGCAGAATCGGCTACAGCATTCCCATGTTCACGGGATTCATCATCATGTTCATTTCGACCCTGATATTCGCATTCGGACGGAGTTACGGCATCTTGTTTCTGGCGAGGGCGCTTCAGGGCATCGGTTCCTCGTGCTCGAGCGTATCAGGTAAATTCGACGGATCGCGATCGGCGGCTCTCAAGAGGGGAAAAAGGTGAAAAAAGAGGGGAGAAGATAGGAACGGGGGGAAAAAATAGAAAGAAGAAAGGAAAAAGGGAAAAAAAGTATTCTGCATCGGCCGGGAATCGAACCCGGGCCGCCCGCGTGGCAGGCGAGCATTCTACCACTGAACCACCGATGCTCGACGAAACGAAGGAGGAACGCGAAGAGAGAGTATCTCCGGTGATGCCCCGGTTTCCTCCTGTTCTCAGGTATGGGCATGCTGGCCGAGAGATACCAAGACGACAAGGAACGCGGCAACGCGATGGGGATCGCGCTCGGCGGTCTTGCTCTGGGGGTCCTCATCGGTCCGCCCTTCGGCGGAGTCATGTACGAATTCGTGGGAAAGTCCGCGCCCTTCTTGGTCCTGTCCGCGTTGGCTCTCGGCGACGGACGTAAGTGTTTAACGACCAGAACCAATAGGGGGTAGAGAGGGAGAGGAGATGGAACAATTCACGCACCCGTACCGCTACACGATTTACAGTGCTCCAGCTTCTGATGCTCCAGCCCTCGGTCGTGTACACCGAGACGGAGCCACCCTCCCTGAAGGCGCTCGTTACCGATCCGTACATCGTTTTGGCGGCGGGTAAGTCGCTCCGGCGCCCCCGTAGGGCCGTGGGGAACGCGGTCTTGATCCTTCGTGCGTTTCAGGCGCTATAACGTTCGCGAACATGGGGATTGCTATGTTGGAGCCGAGTCTACCGATCTGGATGATGGACACGATGGGAGCGAGCCGGTGGAAGCAGGGTGCCACCTTCTTGCCGGCGAGCATCAGCTACCTGATCGGCACGAATCTCTTCGGTCCTCTGGGACACAAAATGGGCAGGTCGGTTTCGTTAGACTATTCACGCGGCCCACGGCCTCTGAACATATCGCGCCTGGATAGCTCAGTCGGTAGAGCATTAGACTTTTAATCTAAGGGTCCAGGGTTCGAGTCCCTGTTCGGGCGAATTTTTTTTTTTTCTTTTTTTTCTTCCCTTTTCTCCTCCACTCCTTCCTTTCTCGTCGCAAATACCGTCACAGTCGATATCTCTCGTAGGTGGCTGGCTTCCCTTCTCGGTCTCGTCGTTATCGGTATTTGTTTGATGTGCGTAAGTATTTGCCAGCGACACGAAGCCCGACCGAAACGGTCCCCCTTTTCCCCGTCGCCGCCCACACATTCGATCCGGTGTTCGTAGATACCGTTGGCCACGAGCATCGATCACTTGATCGCGCCCAACGCGGGTCTCGGATTTGCCATCGGAATGGTCGACAGCTCGATGATGCCCGAGCTGGGATACCTGGTGGACATTAGGCACAGCGCCGTTTACGGCAGCGTTTATGCGATCGGGGACGTAGCGTTCTGCCTTGGTTTCGCGATCGGTGAGTAGAATTCCGACCGATACTTTTAACTGTACCCTATATGCGCGCTGGCACGCCCGGAGAGCCGACGCGTCGCTCGAATGCCAAGAACGGGACAGAGGGAGAGACATTCTCACGATCGATTGCAGGGCCCGCGCTGAGTGGCACATTGGTCAACAGCATAGGATTCGAGTGGATGCTGTTTGGTATCGCCATCTTGAACTTCCTTTACGCGCCCCTCATGTACTTCCTTCGGGCGCCACCGACGAAGGAGGAGAAGAAGGCAAGTGGCAATGTCGAGGGACGAATACGAAGCTTCGCGACGAGTGGTACCCGATTCGACTCGTTCGATCGTCAAATTATCTCCGATCGTGTTTCAGTCGCTCGTGATAGGCGAGAAGTCGTCGGTACGGTACGTCACCTACCAAAACGAGGAGGAGGAACAGTAGAGGGCCGGTCCACGGCCGCTGCTGCCGCCGCCGCCGCCGTCGCCGCCACGAGACGGACCCAACTTCTTCTCAGTCGGCCGACACCGCGAGATCTATTCAGCCTGCTACCTCCGATAGTGGCATTTATGTACGTACGTACACACGTAGAACGTTGCGTCTGTCGAACGTATGCGTGCGTGCGCCGTGCCTCTTTGAGAAAATTCCGAGTCAACGGGAAACGATCGAAAGGGTTTCGCGTCGGCGATGATCGAATTTGTGGCGAATGGCGATCGAGACGTTTGAAAAGAAAGTCGCGATAGTCGCGGAAAGAACCGCCCGTCCAGCCGCGGATTCCCTGAATGGCTGCAGGGAAGCCGCGCGAGAATAGCGATCGGGCCTCATGAAGAGTTCTTCCGACTCCATCTCCGAGCGTTTCCTCGCTCCCCGGCGAACACATGCTCCCGCCGGGGGGATCGCTTCGACCGCGTCTCGCCGCCGTCCAACGATTCGTCGCGCCGAAACCGCTGCGAGAATCTTTCGCTCCTCTTCCGTACGAGTGTTGGTTGAATTTGCAAATTACACAAAAATACTTTATGCGAATTCGCGGTGGAAAACTTGAATTCTACGAACCTTCTTTTCCCCTGTAAATCGTGAAACGAAACGAAGGTTATGTTAGTAGATAATGGTAGACGGAAACTACGTTGATCGTGTTAGTCGTGTTAGTTCGTGTTAATTCGTCGTAGTTTCCTCGATACTCGTTCGCCCAAGCCGACCGTCGTGTATTAACTTGGCGTTCGATCGGCTTCCGATCTCAATGGCCCCAGCCGTGCACCCCGCTTCAGCTTCGCATCCGACATTTATTTCCTACGCTTCCGTAGGAAATGAACCTCTCCGCGAGTTTTGCGTCCCGGTGTGTTTCTACATGTTACAACGTAGTCTAGTATACATGGTATAATATACGATACGATACGATATAACGTAATATTTATAACACGCGAATGACCTAGCGAAGAGATACACTCCGTTCTACGTTGTTCCACTTCTGTCTCTCTCTGTAGTTTCGATAGCTCCGTTAGGCACGGACGTCTTGAATGGAAATGAAAGTGCTTGCCTCGTACGGACGGCTTTCCACCGTGAATTTGGTAAATCCACGAGATGGCATTACCTTGCGCGCTTACTCCCGGTAAAAAACGCGAGTCAATTCGATTTGCGAATTCTTTACGAACACTCGTTGCATTCGGGTAGTCACGCGTATTTAACGACAGATAAGAAGGATACGAAAGAGGGTGGGTCGGTTGGGAAGATCTCGCGAGACCGAACGATCCGGTCGAACGTCGCCACGCGAAAGAAGTTGCGCGAAACTACGGTAAGTATGTAGTTACCATCTTGTTTTCCGTACGGTCCGACCGTCGACGTTGTTAGATCCGTCTACGTAAGTGTCCTCACACTAAAAAGCGGGACGAGCGGGACGAACGGAACAAACTAGGCTGAGACACATAGGAGGATGAATTTCCTTTCTTATCGAAGCGTTCTCCGTCATGGTTTCGTCGGGCACCATTCTAGGGAATCGTGGTCGCTCGCGATCGGAGACGCTTTGCGCTTGCTCCCCCGATCCACGTATATTCGCATATAATTAGGCCGACAACGAAGCAATTTTTTCCCCGAGTCGGTAAACTTGCGGGCAAATCTAGATTCGACCGATTACGCGCGCGAGAATACCGAACATACGAAACTTGCGTGTCGATGGTTGCTATTGCGAACAGACAATAATTTAATTACGCTGTACCTCGACGTTTCTCGCTCCTCGAAGGAACGGAGCAGAGAATAACGACCGACGGCGAACGGACGGATGTATAGGCGGACGACCGCGAGATGTCCTCGTTGATCGGTCGATCGATTTCGAAGATCGTCGATAATGTCGCGGTAGGAGTAAGGAGGGATGGGCGGGGTTCCTCCGAGAGTCGTCCTTTCCGACAAGCTCGTGCACAGACCGCGACCAATGCTTTCTCGTATTGTATCTCGTTGTATCGTTTATGAATAGATGTATATGTATGTATATATGTACGCGCATGAAAGAAAGAAAATATAAATATATATACATATATATATATAATCAGCTGGTGCAAGGGTCCGATTTAGCGTCCGATTAATTGGCGAAAGAATACGAGGTGCGGCTAAAGCCCGCTCAAAAGGATCTTTCGCGGGAGGGTCCGCGCAGGGCGCGTGCGCCAAGGCCAATTCGGCATCGCGAAAAAGTAACGACGGAACCGCCGCAAGTGCGCAACGTCTTCGACGTTTCAGGCATCGATGTGTCGGTAAGATTTCCTTCAAAATTTTCTCCGCTTTGAATGTTCGAAGCGACGTTCGAACCGCGATCCTACTCTATATTTCGCGATGCTCACTCGTAACGCCGATACGCTTGCCGGTGATCGTCAAAGTGATCGGAGTCCCGAGAACCTCGCTGCGAGAACACGGCTCCGTGGGGATTGCGTTTCGCCCTAAACTACGACGTACGAATACTCTCGTAAACGGCCTGCCGCACGTTTCGGTTTCGTTGCTACGTAGCGATTCTTGCATTTCGTCCGTGTGTATCGTGTCTATGTGCATATACTTCGAAATAACCAATGTTAAATAAATATATTTCATTGTCCCCCGATACTCGTTGCATACTCTTTTCACCGTTTCCCGTTCGACCGATCCTGCGCGCCTAACTTCAATTCCGTCCTCCGTTTGACCTCAATCTTTCATTTTCCGACACCGTAATTCCGTTGCTCCTCCCTTGGACGATTCGCGTGATTCACCGTAAAACGTTCATCTGTACTTCGATGGTACAGCGAGGAATAAAGTCTTCCGAATTTCATTGCAATGTAACCGTGCGCGAACGGTCTATGGAAAGAAAGCTTCGTGTTTCTTTTCGGTTAAGAAAGACCAACGCCGAGTGATATTTAAACGCTTAAAATTTATTACGTGTTGTGCAAATAAGAAGTGTCGTATAACGTATTCGTCAGAAATCGATAAATGTAGGTTACGTGAGAAATGTCGTATAAAATTTATTCCTGCCATTCCTTACGAATGCGCATGCAGCGTAATTTCCATTCCGGTACCATGCCGACGATGCGATTCGCAAAAGTGGTAACGTAATATAATGCTTATCATTATCAGCGTTACCATTGTATGAAGGTATGAGGTAAGTGTCGCTTCTATCGACCTGACCATTCGTACATTTCCACGTCGTGGATTTTCGAAATGACATTATAGTCGAATGAACAAACTTTTCTCGTATCTATAGAATCTCCCATCGGTACGCGTGTATTCGTTCGAGAAGACCGAGGTACCCGATTAAAGTAACGGTTACTCTCGTGTTGCCTGCTCGATCCTGTAGAAGCTACGTACGATCCACGCATCGACGCTATACGCTATTCGAGTCGGTCGACTAAGCGAAAAGAAAATACTCAAAATTAGTACCAAGATCAACGTCAAGTGCGACTCATCGACGCAAGTATCGTATCACAGTAACCTAAAAATATATGAGCCTTGCGTCCTCCGGATTCTGTTCCGCGGGACAGTACGGGCACTTTAGCCTGAAAGAAGATCAAACTTCAATATCCTTCAAAAATCTCTTCCCCCCCCCCCCTCTCTCTCTCTCTTTAAACAAACGTACTTGTTTCCGCTGGTTAGTTTGTTCAACGCGTCCCTCGAGATCACGTGACCGCAGACTAGCTTCATCGGTGGATTTTTCATCGTGCTCTGTTGTCGAAGAATCGGGCATGCAAAGACGGAATGATAACGGCTTTGCTTGCCCAAATCTATTTCGATCTGCATAAAAACAAAAAAAGGAATTTTGTGCAAGCTGCGTATAAATTTGCCGTGGAACGAAGTTAAGATTCGTTCGACCTTCGCGCTTAGTATCGCTTACCGGGAGTTCGTCCTTTTCGCTCCAAATGCCTGTGACTTGCCTCTGTTGCATGACTTGCTTTATATTCAAAAGAGCCGGCAATGCCGTACAGCCTGCGTTGATGCTGAAGGAACGAGTATGCTTGTTATCATTCTCGATCGAGATACATCGACGCTAGTCGTCGCGTCAAGTTTCAAGAGGACGTACCACACGGAGAGAGGGCTATCCACGCTTAAACCCAAAAGGGTGCACGCTTCTTTTGTAAAAACGTCATGAATGTCGAGCCACAAAGTGGGATCTAATAAATGACTGTACGGGGAGGATTGAATTCCATTAGGTAAATAAAGTAACGTGCCCATTAAAGCTTGTACTTCCTTTTCGTGCCGCCCGACGAATTGAGTAAGATTCTGTCGAGCGTACATTATTGCCTCCGTTTGCTTAGCAGGGCCTTGTTGCACTAGTCTTATGAAATGTAACCTGTGTAGCTTAAATTCGAGAGAAGAGTTCTGCAAAAGTAACGTTTCGTTCTTCTGGATGCTTGCGATGCCCGAATCTATCAGTGTCGTATCAAACGTCGTACGATACTTACTTGCGCCAGTAGCGCTTCTCTATGCTTTTTCGCCCATTCGAGAGCAGGTTCCAAATTTCTTTGTTTCAAGCAATCGAGTATGTAGTTCAGTTCTGTGAAAGGTTCATTTCTACCCTCGTCCATCTCAATGCCAGCTTCCTGAAACGACCGTTGTATCATATTTCTCGCGCTATAAAACTTTCCGCGTGAGTCGACGTCAAATTACCGTTGCCAATTCGTCGGCTATGTCCAACATTCCTTGACGATAGAAGTGTTGGCAAATAACTTGATTCAAGAGATGTGACTTTTCTGGTCCCGAGAAGACATCCTCCCTGCTGGTGCTCGCAAAATCGGCTATGAAATTCCTGTCGATAGCTTTCCCCACTTTAGATACGGTACTGTGCAAATCACGATGATCTGTAGCCAAGCGTTGAGCCGTATCTCGTACTTTGGTCATCGTTTGTTTCAACACTTGTGCTTGAACGGTGGTTAACTCATGATCGGGAGGTGCTGATGGAGAAGAATACTTTCTTTACAATATCGCAATGTAGCTCCTGGAGTCGAGATTATTAAATACTTTGATTCATGTTTCAGTTTCTGGCGTTAAATCCGGTAGGTATGGCAATTGGTATTTACATATGCTGAATGCTATGCGTCTCATGTGGGGTACAAGAAAGTATAAATAAGAATGAAGTGCAGTTTAAGGTTAGAGAAGCTCGAATCGATGCGTCATGAAAGAAAAACATTAGACGTCTTTCGTTCGAAATTTAATCGAATTCCGTTGAATCTGATGAAAGAAAGCCACAGCTATGCCTATTTATAGATTTCGCGATGTCTCGAGGACGTTGAAACAAAAATTTCAGTCTCGGTAGTTTTGCTGTCTCTTCGACGAAAGGTCGATTTGTACGAGATAATTTTTAGTGATTTGTATTTTACCTTCTTCTAATTCTTTTTTCAAAGATTCTATGTGATTTATCAGATCACGTAACACCGTTTCCGCATGTTCGTTTATCGCACCAAATTTTAAAAGAACTTTATCAACTTCACGTTCAACGGTATTACAAGCCTCCATTATTGTTTTTCTCGATACTGTCGTGTCACTAGTTGTCACTGCTTGTCACCTTTACTTTATTCGCTGCTTCGTTCAACCAGAATGCCTGTAAGGCTACACTTTCGTTCTTTCTTACTCTCTCTCTCTTTCTTTCGCTCTTGTTGCGCGTGCCACTAAATATACCGAGAGTGTATGTGCGCGCGCGTGTAATACGGGGATACGCATCGGTAACGTGTCATATAGTTCCTAATAGCCCCATGATCGTAGGAATCTCTAGGCGGCATCGGTTAGCCCATACTTGTTATGAAGAATGATGAATGAAGAAAAATAAAATAAAGAGAAAGACAGAAATCACCAGCAAGAAATGCTTGATGCAAAGAGGGAAGGAAAGATTTGTTACGAATGCATAGTACCTAGATTACAACGAAAATTTCAACTTTATTATTAACATGGTAGACTTTAGACATTTTTATCCGTATTACGACGATGAAATAAATTAACGAATTTCAGAACTGCCATTCCATTTGTGTACCTCCTGCAAAATTAATTTATACCATCGTTGTATTGGTTTGCAAGCAAAGGTACTTAATACTTTTCCATCCTTGTCGGACGTACGGTCATTCCGTAGGGTGATAGTGCTCGTTACGCTCAAATTTAATCTTAACAAGACTATTTCCATTAGTCGCGGGATGCAGTTTTGCTTGATTTCAAGCCAGATTACCTTACTCTATTTATAATGGTTAGCTTAGACGATAGAGCGAGATATACACGCGTATATATACACACACATCCGATAAATGCCACCTTGCATTATTCCTCAATTTCTATATTACTCTGAAAAAAATATAGACAATTAGGAATAGTCGATTAATAGGGCATCATACCGTACGATGAATTAGTAAGATTACCCATTCACGAGCCATAATTAGAATCGTGCTATTCGATAGTTTTGGTCCAATCAATGGATTCATTTGCGCCATGTAACAACACAGCCAGCTGTAAAGACAAATACGCTGGATAAGTAAATTATACGGGTGCCGTTAGATGCTATCGACTTGACGTTTAAAGACTTACAATAACCAACATGTAAATGCTGTCAGCATGAGCATAACCTGGAGTATGCTGTAAAGAAAAAACGATATCAATATCGGTAAGGTGAGAAGTTTTAAAAAATGATAGCGCAGAGTCGTCGCGCGAAAAGTAATAGACTTTAGTTAAGAAAACTGTTTTATGGTTTATTTGCGCTGGGATAACTTTTTCCTTATCTTTCAAAGATGATGACAGAAATGTTAGAGTATATTCGAACACTATGTTTCACTATTATCGATATCGAAGATGAATTTCAGCGATCGTTATGTGGATTCGAAAATTGTGAGAACCACTAAAACTGGAAAGTTGGAAGTCCAATGCCTAACTTACCCGCGATTAGCTCCCTTCGGAACGAAAATAGGAAGGGCGATGCCAACTGCGCCCCAAAGTATCGTTAAAAGCAACATAGGTATCAATGACGCGCCCATTGTGCTTCGTTTTCGTAAAAAGTTCTTTAAAGTCTCGCGAAGGAGTGACCTTATCCGTCCAAATGCGAATCACGTGAGTGAGTACGACTGGAATTGACTCGGGCAACTGCGGGCAACTCAGGCTGGAATACGACACTCAACACACTTCGACTTATATCGATATATCGTTCGCGTAAACTATCGATCCTTTCGATATAAATGTAAATTAACTAGAAATCCTAGAGCTGGCGCGCAAAATCCCCAACACTGATCGCAGAATCACAATCACAGTCGTGATTTAATTTCATTCACGACCGCGATTTAAAAGAAAAAAATATTACATTTACTTTAAGCGATGTAACTCGCTACTCCCTGAATACTTAAGCTTGGAGATATATATATATATATATATATGCATATGCCCCTGGTATAAACCGTATAAATCAATATTTTGTGACTCTGGTTAAAATAGCAAAGCCATAGTATACATAGTAGTCGTCCACGCGAAACGTTTTTGTAATAACGAACAGGGAGTACCAGCAATGGTGCCGATAGACTTGACCAAATTCTACTCAATTGATTAGAATTGAACTATTTATTCTTGGCATTGTGACAGATGAATGTGGCTTCTGTCGTAATGCGAAAACAGGCTACGAACTAGTGTAACAGCACATAATCGTACCGTTAGAAGAAAAAGGTAGGGAAAATAATAGAATTACGCTAATAGGGAAAATAACGTTAACGCGGCTGGTAAAGAATGTAGTTATTCTTACTTTCGATCGAATGTCACGCGGTATTCTCGTGGGTAAAAAAAAAGGGGGTTGAAGGCACTTGGTGCATTTGTTTCGAATTAGAAAGAAGATAAGATATGACGACGAGGAGAGGGTTACAATGTCGCGCATTCGAGCCTGCACGAGAATACTTTCGATTTTATAGATTCTCTGCATAAACGTTGCCTCAATTGTCTTGCGGCCATCTACAACGGGCCGTCGCCGCCACCGACCGTGGAGCACTCGTTTGCGTTATCGGTGGTAATTACGCTGGAGTGCGCTTCGATGGCCGTAACGAACGAGTCGGTCAAATTCGAGACAGTTGTTTTCTTCGATGAATCATCCGTAGTAAACATATTTTCCGTTGGCACGTATCGCGAGTTCGACGACATCGACTCGAAACTCGCGCAAGGAAGGGCAAACTTTTCCAAGATATCTGAAAACAAACTCGAACTGCACATCTTAAGAACTTTGACGCGTAATTACGTTACAGAATGTGTTCCACAATGGGACAGAAATATTGTCGTGTTACTCGTCAAATCCATGCTTTCTTCGGTTAAATAGTTACCGTCCTGGCAACCGATACTGTCCCTGCTAAATAGATGTTGCCTGACGCTGGACAACTTTCTCGTTGCAAGCCGAGTCTCATCCGAATTTCGATTCGAGAATTCGTTCGCTCTTGCCGGGGTTTTATACATGATCGAGCGTTCCGTTCGCATTTCTCGCCCTTTCTTGATGTACGGTATCAAACACGATAAATTCACCTGCGTTCTAGGAGCGCTATTTGCCGGTTGTATAGACAACGGTGATTTGCAATTCCTCACTGTCGAACGATGCAGCGGTCAGAAATTTATCATACGTGAACAATATTTCGCGGAAAACGAGGAAATCCTTTACGTGTGTGTCTACGCATTCAAAGGATATACGTATACGTAGAGGCGGAGGGCTAGAGGGCAGAGGCATTTTTTCTAATACAACTCGTACCTGTATATGGCGTTCTGATATACGTCAAAGTTTTTTCGTTACGGGAAGACTCGTAGATCGTCGATGGAAATTTAACGGCTGTGTCTGAAAGAAAATGTGCTCTTGAAAGAAGCTACATGACTCGTAAGGAAAGAAGAGTCGGAGGCACTACCGTGAACGGTATCTCCCTGTCCTTTCCCATTTTTTCCATAATTCATACTCGTGAAATAAGTATTATTCATGATGGTAGCTAAAGCTGGCTGTAATCTTTTAACGACGTTTAGAATTAATTCGCATCGCTTTATGACCCGTAACTGTTGCGGTTCCGTGGCGTTCTCCGTCAAGAGGCTCTTCGAAGCAGCGTTAGCCTCGAATATCGCTGGAACGTTGAACGGGACAAGGTAAATTTACGAGAGCAGAGTATCCGTTGATATAACGAAGAATAACACGGGAAAGTCATTGGCTTCCTTTACCAGTATTCAATTCTCTGAGCATCATTATCGTTTGCCGTTCGACAATGTCGCTTCCAATATCGTTTATAGTCGCGCTAATTTGTCGCGACAGTGACAAAGATCTCTGCACGACAATTTGAACTTGTGTCTGTGTAACGGGTTCTCGGTTATCCAGGCAATTCGACATTGTGGATATGCGCTCCTGAAGATCATCTAAAACTACCTAATAATAGATAGCGCAATTTGTTGGAAAATGTTGGCACAGTTTGTTGCTTGATTGATCTCAATTAAACTGAGACACGAAGTTTGTGAGAAATTTTCGAATACCTCGCAATAGGCTGCCGAATCCATAACGAGATCTATCGTTTTCCGCAATTTGTTTATCTCCAGCTGCCACTGCGTGGTTAAAAGTTTAACGTTTGCGCGCATTTCTTTGCTATCTGGACGAAGGTAAAAGGCTGTTATCGCAGAAATCAATTCCGTTTCCAAAGATTCAAGGCCCGCTAAGGAATTTCGAATTTGCCCGATCCCTAAAGATACGAGAAAGTGTAGAGAAGAAGGGTCGGTGCAGTCCGAGTTAGGCCATGGGCCGATAACGGGAAGAATGTTACGCGGACGATGACTTACGACTCTTATCTTTGCAAGAGGCAACGGCAAACAGTCCGATCTGCATGGATTTGTCAATGATTTGGTCAAACTCTTCTGTCGCGTCGGTTAAATCGCTCTTCGATCTTTTCTTGGCGCTCAATGAACTGCCGCACGTCATGACGAGCCTTCTCAAGGCACTGAAAGGTTCGCTGAAGACTTCCATGACCATGTTCAGTATGGACACGTTCACCTTACGTTCCAGACGATAAAGCGCGTCATTTAAAGTATTCAAGAATAAACTGTTTAGCGCTGGGTCGGACGATTCCGAGTTTAGTTGCAGTTTCAGATTCTCGTACTCCGATATTATGGATTGGCATGCTCCAGTTATAGCTTTAAAGTTATAAGGATCGCAGACTTGAGCGATCTCCATCGCATAGGAAAATACATCCTCTATTCTTTCCCATAACTCTGTGCACTCCAAAAACTGTTCCTCTTGCGTTTTGCTCTGCATTTCCGATATAACGTCCAACGCTAAATCCATTCTGAGTGGAAATAAAAAAGGGCGAAGAAAGTCTTTTATCGCGTTTCCTCAGTCACAATTTTATTTCTATGAACGATATATCTATTACCTATAAACAAAATGATTTTCTTCGTCAGGATTCTCAGCATCGTCCGTCGCATAGTGATCGTCCAAAACATCTATTATCATTTTCAGACACGAGCAGAATCTTTCGCAGACATATTTCTTGCAATTCTGAACGCACAAAAATTTCAATATTCTATCAAAACATGGTCGGAATACATACGCTTGTAGATATCGTCAATATCGAATGATTGTAAGTTACATAAATCGGTGCGTTCAATTGATGCTGCTCCTGAACTAACTTTACGAGAAGCTTAAACACGACGCACAATTGGTAGGAGAATAGTTCTATCTTTTCTGCCAGCAAGCCGGACGTCAGACTCTTTTGATATATCCGCAATGGTTCGAGCAATTCTAAAACAGAAGTGCCCAGCTCCTAGAAACGATAAAGAGGCACTTAATAATCTTTATATCTGCAGAGCTATAGAAATAATTCATTAATAATTAAACAACAACAACAACAACAATGATAACGATAGATTAATGTTTGCATCGTACGAAAGGAAAATGGTGTTTGCACGCCGTTACCTTTACATTTTGGAAATGCTCTATTTCGCCCGCCAAACTCATGTCTTTAACGTATTCCCAACAGTCTAATAATCTCTGTTTCAATGGCAGACATTCGAGTTTCTCGAGGGCTTCCAACGCCGATACAAATTTACCAAAGATACCAATTATAGCATTTTCCATTGGTTTTTCTTCCAAATTGTCAAACTGTAAAATACCATTGGGGATATACCATTGCGTTGTCCCTTCGACGGTATCGGTGCTAAACTAGATGAGGCAGATTATCCATACTTACCGGCTCGTCCCTGAATTCCAACGAGCAAAACTCTTCCACTATATCTGTGATTCTTGATTTCATTTCTCGATAATCGAATATATCCTCCTTCGACAAAGCATCAAATTTGTTGGCTATCGAGCTTAGTCGTTCAAAAAATAGTGACTTTGGTGGCGACGAATCTTGCCCGTCGGGAGAATTATTTCTGTTCAGGCCCTTCAATTTGTTTATCTGAAGTAAAAACGTTTTGAGCCATTTTAATACTTAGGCGATGATAATTAAGATGGTACTTGTACAGAAATCGTCAAAATTATGATTATTATTATTGATGTTATTGATATTGTTATTATTACAAAGTTGCCTTAGCAATAATTAGTTGTACGGCAGTAGTATAACATTAATGATTCAGTTCGTTACTTGTACTTCTATTGGTCCTAGTATACTCTTTACTTCTTTCGTCTTAATTGGCATATTGGCTATTTGATCTTCCAATCTCTCGGTACATGAAATTTATGCCGAAATTACAGTGTTTCAGCTGTGCGACCGGTGATTGTTTATAAACAGACCGAACGTAGCAATTGATCAAGGTGCTCTTCGTTTTCACATTAACAGCGTCATTCAACGTTCACCGTAACGACGTTGATATTTGACGATTTTGGTTTCGTGAAAGGAGCAATGTCGTACGTGAAACATAAAAACTGCCCTATAATATCAGCCGAGCGTCTTCCCTTTATTTCTAGCATACGTTACTCCGTTCGTTTTCCCGCGCACACCAAAAAGCATGCTCACAAGCAAAACGTATTCGGCGTATCGTAAATCATCCAATCCGTCCAATGTGGTCCAATGCCAATCGTTATCACGTGCCCATACACAATATGCGCGTGCATATGTACATATAGCTGATTGTAGCCCGATACAATAAATTGAAAAACGATTGTTTGTTGTAATATTACAGAGATACGATTTATGACTATCTTATGATTTTATACGCCGCTCATACCGACTGTCTCGTCAGTGACAGCCAGTGACAGCGTAAGGGGCGTAACAGTCGTACTCTTGTGAGAACTTTGAATCCTGTGAACCCGTTCCAAAGGTGGCCCCAAGTCTATCCTATCCATTTTATTCTTGTGTGCGTTGGAAGTAACGTTTACACGTTTATATGATTTAAATGTAGCTCTATACTGTGCATATACTATAACTATGTATATTTGATGGTATCATCGGACAACCTGCATAACATGCCTAACATGCGGTGAGACCAGCTCTTACAGTGGCGCACAGCATCGATCGTTCAATCTGTCGAATACAGGGTAATCGTTTTGTTGAATGAAAATTTGACGATTCTTGCTTATTTCGGCACAACCTTCCAATCTATTGGCAAAAGTGTAAAGGTCTCGTTTCAGCTTTATCAATGTTTTCAACGATATAGACGCTTAGATGTCTCATCGCAAGCGATAATGCACATGCGGTGTACTTATCGATCGTAGTTATTATTGTTCGTTGTTCATAGACCTCGGTGTGCGACCGTAACGCTTTCCTCCTGATACATCTGTTTTTGTGCAGCAATTTATATTTCAATTTAATGCGGCTTCGTATTCCTCCACGTTACCGTTGCGCTGATGTTTGTTACAAATCTGCCCAAGTATAAAAATTGTACTTTGAAATCTTCGATCGTGCTCGACAGGTATCTTACGTGAAGAAGGGTTATGTAATTTCACGAATTTGTCCATAGGTTTGCCGTATTTTACTGAAAGTATCGTTTTCGTTGACACAGCGCAATCGACTTAACGTATTTGTGCCGAAAGTTCTTTACCTCTCATTCAGAAATTCATTCGTACGAGTTGCGTTTAAGTTTCGGCGTTTCATGCGTGCTCGTATGCTCGATGTGTCAAGTATATATAACGTGCCAATTATCTGTACCATTGATTATGCTTACGGAGAATGTCTATACCTTTGTTAACAACAGGTATTTAACGGGTCGACTTTCAGGATCGAATTTAGGACAGAATGCTTGGAAAACGACGCTTGGCCTCCTTTGCTCCGTTTAAGATGGAATAACTCAATTACAAATTCATCGTAAATATCCGTGCGCACCTTTAAATTTGTACTTTTACCAGCAAGGCGACCAAAAGTCATGACTTTCTTCGTTTTGTAGGGCAAACCGAAACGACCAGCACGATGGTTAGGTATTACGAAAATATTTCCACTTTCCAATTCAACTGGGATCAAGTCGCGCAAGGATTCTGGCTGAGATACCCGAATCCCAACAGGCACGTAGAATGCTACTCTGTATCTTCGTCGCGTAGAGAGCACGACGGAGGAAGCCTTCCACGGTATCTCCTTCGACTGTCGGGCGGCGCATTAAATTTAACACAATTTTTGTAGTACCCACGTTCTCACGGAAGACACGGTATCTAGAGAAGTTAGAAATGGAATATTGTACACGAAACGACTGTTGACGAAAACCAGCAGAGTTCCAAAGTGGGGGGAGAGGTTCATAAGCAAAAATGTCGTCAAAGTGGTGGAAGAAAGTACGGTGGATCCAAAGACGAAAACTATGATTACGTATACTAGAAATCTGGGTTATACGAAAGTCATGGTAATGGATGAAACGAGCGTAACGTGACTCGCGTCGAGTCAGCGGGTGGACCGACGCGTCGAACCACGAGAATCGAGCTTCAATTTTCTAGTTAATTTTCTGTTTGGACAGAGCGTCGTCGAAAAGGTGGTATACCGAGTATCCGAAGAAAATCCCAATTGGACGGTGGCAAAGAGATCGGCTTGGATCGACAGTCAAGTGTTTGGATTCAGCAGACCCATCCAAGCGTTTGGCGTGGAAAGACTTAAAAAGAATTGCGCGAAAATGTATACTGGCTTCAATTACGTGCTTGCCCACATGTTTCCCTACACGGCACAATATATGAATCCGTCGCTGTCGCAAATGGGTTTTGCGCACATGGTAAGACGATAAGACGATTATACGATAAGATCGTAATAACGGCCGTGTAACGTTCTGACGGTATCGTTTCTGCGAGTTTCACGAGAATTAGGATAATATTTGTATTCCAGTTGGACGAAGGCACCGAAGCGAGGCCGGGCCTCGCGGTAGACCTGCAGCACTCGTTGCAAGGCAAAGCGGAGAAGATGAAGGACGCCGCAAAGAAGGCAACGGATTTGGCGAAGCAAAAGGCGGGGCCGATTTACGCGACGTGCCAACCGAATCAATCGTAAATGCCTATAAAGCGAACAGATGTTACCCCGTGCACACGAGTCTATTGAAAAATGGACGGTGGAAGAGACCAAGGGAGGGAGAATGTTTTGGTGAATAACAGAGTGCAAATTGAAGAAAATATTTTTTGCTTGTACGGCGACTAAGCGACAGTCCGTCGAGGACTTTAAACCGTATGAAAAATAGCGTGGAAACGCGAACCATCTCGAACTCGCGTCTTCGTTTTTATATCGAAAGAATTCCACGGGCTTCTTCGATCCGTTATCATTCCTTTCAACTGCCAGTTAACCGTAAATCGACAGGGCCAATTGCAATCTATGTCGATTTATCGTATAGGCGCGATCAACGGTTGAGCGTTGCGCGAGTATATCTGGCCACGGTACGCGTCGCAGGCAAGGTGATATTTCGCAAAAACGTTCGCCGCGAGGCGCACGCTTTTTCGTATTTACGGTTAATCGTTTGCGCCGATCGCTACGAGATCGAGCGTTTCGCGGAAACATTGACGTTACGCCATACGTTGGAGATAGAAAGTGTTGGCATTTTTGTCGCGTTGATTCTACGATCAGCGTCCTGCATTTCGTCGGTCCGCAATCGTTTCTGGAGCACGGTCGATGGAAAAGCGTCGTCAGATTTCTCTCATTCCGATACACACGAGCGCGTCGTCTCTTCGCAAGATATTAATTAGCGTATTTGCGGTACAAAGTATTTGTATAACGCTTCGTAGAAGAATTGCGAAAATATAATAGAATGTTGTACGCGCATTTCCGTCATATTATCTGTACAGATCTCGTTTCACCGTCAACGGCGGCCCGTATGATTTACGTGTACATATTAGAAATTTGTACGTGCGCAGCCGTACAAGAAACGGATATATGAATGTGATTGCGCGAAATTGAGTGTTGCCAGTTTCATGAATTTTGCAAAGGCGACGTGTATATATATATATATACGCGTATCTGTAGAAATATACATAAATACATATATACATACAGACAGACACATGCTTTGAAGATTTTTAAGAGGTATTTCCGAGAGCGTGGATACTCGCAAGCGTCGAGCGTCAGCAAGAGTCGTTATCGTTCGGGGAAAAGAATCAGCGGTGCTGTGGTTACCAGCGTTTTCCCGAGGCTTTCCTCGAAATTCGGGCCGGTGGCGGAAGAAAAGCGAGACGGCGTTGGGCGGGTGTTGGGGTACGCGAGAGGAAGAAAGGAAGAGAGAAAGAGAGGATAACGAAGAGATTCCCGGAACCGAGAGGTTGGGCGATGGAAGGTAAAACTCGCGATCGGCTGAGGTTACTGGGGCGCGGGCAGCGGCGGAGCGGGGTACACGGGAGCCGCGGAAGATGCGAGCGTGACGGGGTAAGCGGGGGAAGGAAGCGTCTGCCAGCGAGGGGAATTCCGATGAGTCCCGATGAAATCCGATTCCGGCGTTAAAGAACGTGAAAGATCGCGCGCGAATCGAAGACCGAACGTTTCTTGCCCTCCCGCGTGGCCGCTGAGAGCACCGTGGCGACCTATAAAAGCAAAGACGGAGCGTAAACTCGGTAGAGTCCAGTAGAGTCTATCCTCCGTGCTCCGAAGGCGCAGCGAAAATCGAACGAGAGAGAACGCCCGCCACGAGGGACAATGCCGTCGTCGATCTTTTGGCTGTTTTTGGGTCAGTAACGGCATCGTTACGTCATTTCTATACTTTTCGTTGGTTTATTTCCTCCGGGATGGGCCAAGAGGCAAGCATAACGATAAGATTGCATTAATTTTGATCGTACTCGGTTGCAGTGTTCGCATCGAGCAGGGAGGTCATAGGTTTTCCGCAGGTAAGTGACGCCCGCTCGTCCACTCGTTTACGCGCTAGGAAAGTATGACCGATCTCCTCGAAACTGTGCCGCGTCTCAGAATTCCGGTTCCTTCGAGGTGGACGGATTCGTGTTCGACGGACCGGCGGACAGGCCATCCTCGATGCCCCTCGGAAGTACGACGACGACACCGAGACCGACGCCGACACCGACGCCGTCGGGAACAACACAGCGATCCAGCGACGTTACTTCCTCGGAGTCACGAGTCGACGCCTGTGTCGCCGTTTGTCCGGTAAGTGCGCGCGATCGACAAGGAAGGACGGCACGATCGGTGGGATCGATCGTTCGGAAGACAGTGTCGAGGCGCGAAGGCGAGACGCGATATGACGAATGCGAGGCAAAGAAGAGGCGGAACGGTTCGAGGACAGTCGGGATTCGAGAGGCCGGGACCGCTGACCATTCGCGATAGCTCGCGGGGGACGCGCGAGGAGACACGCGCGAGAATACAAGGTCGCGACTCGGAAGATCAAAGATCGCGATTAACATACCGGTTTGTCGAGATTCGAGGAGGGAGGAAGGTCCGATAGATGGGCCGGGAGTCGTTTCGAATGGATCATAAGCGTTCGATGTGACGGGAAAAATACGAGGCCTTTTTTGTTCAGGTGACTCCGGAATACAACCCGGTTTGCGGCTCGGACAACGTGGACTACATGAACCCGGGAAGCTTGAACTGCGCGGCGACGTGCGGCAAAGGTGAGAGAAAATTTGTCGCGCGAAAGAAGGATGGCGCAACGCTGATACGTATGTTTGTGGTTACAGCGGTCACGATAGGACATTACGGACGGTGCACGTCGTCCTCCCTTGTGCGAGGATGAGGTCCCTCTCGGGCGCCTGGGAGGGCCGTCGACGGCCGCGAAGGAGGCCCGATCGTCGAAATCGCTCGTTCGCGGGTCGTGTGTTGCGGTAACCGCGAGGAAGGAAGCAAGGCGGTCGACTTTGCAGCTTTGTAAAAGTGTGCACCGACTCGATAATAAATTTTTCTACCTGCCAAATTTCCAGACGGAGTTTGTCCCTCCCCCTCCGTTCTCAGGCCGCTCGTTTCATTCCCCGAGCTCGGGAAACGGTTCTCTCGGCCGCGCGTTTCCGCGATTTTGTAGCGCTTGTTATTTAGCTCGAGAGGGCTCGAGTGGGCACGCGACGGGGGCAATGGGAATCGGCAAAAGGGGTGGAAATGGGATGAGAGAGAGAGAGAGAGAGAGGACGCGGCGCGCGGGCAATCGCGAAGCGGAATCAATCGAGGAACGATCGGAGAGCGTTAACCGATTTGGGAGGAGACGCGGCGATCGGCCCATCTGACTTTTCGCGCCATCTCCGAGTTTCCCTGTCGAAAGCCATAGATATGTCTCGCGAGAACGTCGGCTCTGTCCTCCTCGGCCCGCAGAGCGGTCCTCCTGTATCGCGCGACGGTCACCAAGCATCCGGCGATCAGGCCGATTTGCACGATCAGCCAAAAGATGAGAAGTCCCAGAGCGAGGCCGGCGTTGACGCACAGAAGCCCCTCCACGGAGCCTGTCGAGATCGAAATTGCGAGACGGAGCGAGAGCGAGAGTGCGAGTGAAAGAGGGGAAACTCACTTTCGCCGGTCCTGAGGAAAACGGTGTCGGGAGTTTTCGAGTCGGGCTTCTCGAGGGTCCGCAGAGGCTCGACGACGGGACCTTGCACGACGATCGAGAGCTGCAACGGAAGCTCCTCGGGAGCCTCCCTCGGGCTCGATTCTCCATCGATTCTGGCGTTAACGGAAGGCTCGCTGGACCGTCGTCCTCTCCCCGTCCACCTTCTTCTTCTCCTCCTTCTCCTTCGGCCGTAGGAGGGTCGACCTCCTCCGCAGGCGGCCTTCGGAGGCGACGGATCGAGTCGGGAGAAGAGTTCTCGAGGAGAGGAGTCGAAGCGAATCGTACTCACCGGCGCGCATCGGCCCAAGCAAAACCGGACGACGACGTTGAATCGCACCAGCTGATTCTCCGGGAACTTGAACGCGGCGAAGCTCGAGATCAAGGATCTACCGTCGCTCGGATTCTTGAAGAGACCCGGAAATGCCGTTGGGTCGGTCGGACAGCCGATCTCGTCGAGAAGGAGGCAGGAGGCGTCCCCGGAGGCGCTGCTCGCGACTAGATGACCGGCGGCGATGTCGTAGGGGCCTTCGGTAAGGAGGAAGATTCAGGTTTCCCTTGGAAATTCGATTCGCGAGGACAGAGAAGCTGATCGCTCACCGTCCGACGGATTTATCTCGATCTTGAGGATCAACTTTTGCCCGAGTTGCGTGACCAGAGCGTCCTCGAGGTGCTCGTTTAAGATTCTCATGGTGACGCGCGGCGTTTCGATCGAGACGTTGGTGACGATCGAGGCGGTCGGCAAGAGCCCGGCGCTGAGAAGGAGGCACCGCGATCGGTACAGAGACAGGGTAAGCGGGAAGCAAACGAAGAGAGAGAGAGAAAAGTTGTCTCACTTTGGGTGAAGAAAAGCGTAGCTGGAATGTACGGAGACGTTTCGCGGGTGGAGGAGATCGTCGTCGTAGAGGGAGCATCCGACTTTGACCGCTTGGTCCCCCAGTCGCTGGACGATCGGGTTGAACTGAACGATGATCGTCGTCCAGAGAAGCGTGCGCGATCTGAAGGAAGAGAAGGGATCTCGGAAGCGAGGCCGGGACGAGTTTTGCTTGGAGTTTTCGGGCTTCGAGCGGGTCTCACCTGTTGTGTCGGTCGTGAGAGGAGGCGAGTCGCAGGCCACACCGCGAATAGGAGGAACGAAGCTCGCTCCGTTTCGGCAGAGGTATCTCGAGAACGGTGAGGTTATTGCCGAGGCCCTGAACGCCGCACGACTCGGCGTGGCCGCTCGCGTAAACGCGACCGTGAAAGCCCTCCGAGGTCCTCAGCTCGATCGTCATCACCGACTCGTCGCAACGTATCTTGACTGAAAGACGTTGACGGCGTCGGGATCGTTGCTCGATCGGTGATAAGGAGGCAAGGACTTACGATCGAGACAAGGTTCCCGTTGCTTGTAGACGATGTCGCGGTCGCAAGTCGCTCGATCGGCGCACTCGACGAGAGAACCGACCCCGAGGCTCGTCGTGTCCTCGGAGTGCAGGAGGCAAGTTGGCTGCCCGGAGGAACGATCGATCGTGTATCCTCTGCAAAAGAAGCCGTCCACGCCGAGGTCGCACCTCCTGCCGCACTGCAACCGATCGGCTCTTTACTCGGACTCGGCTCCACTCACCCGGCCCGATTCGCGACCGAGCCAACGATCGAGAGACACGGAATTACCTCGTGATGGTCGAGATTCGGTATCGCGGCGTCCGAGTAGGGCAGCGTCGCGCCACGAAATTCAGCGTACGCGCAGTACTCCGGGTCCGCTGTAAAACGACGAAAGTTACATCGAGGTAGATCGGTGACTCGGAGGAGACTCGTCGTGACCCGCTGTCGCCTAAACCTCTTCTGGCTATGCAGCGCGACTGGTGACGAGTCGAGCCCCAATGACCGGGCAGGACGAACAATTTCCCAGTCTCCGTGGCAGCTCCGATGCTACGTGGTGAATCCAATGCTACCGCCGATACGCTTTGATCGGCGCGCGGACTCGGGTGGCCCCGGGTGCGTCATACCCGTACCCGCTCGCCCAGGACGAACGGGCCCCTGGGACGGGCCGGGGGAACTGGGAGGAGAGGAAGAACTCACGCGGCTCGCGACACTGCTTCTGGAGGTACTCGTCTCGGTAGATGGAGACCCGGTACGCCTGCGGTCTCGTTGCCCTCTCGAACTTGGAGAGGTAACATCTGCCGACTTCGTCCCTCGCGGAGAGCGGCCTCGTCGCGCGAAACTGCGCCGACCTGCAGCCCCTTCCTGCAAAAAGATTCGGAGAACCGGGTCGGACCGTTTCTATCCGCTCTCTTCGCGGACGAGTCGGGAGGCCGCGATCGCTCACCAGCGTTTACGCACGCCTCGTAGCAGCGGCTTCTCGTCACTCGATGGGGTAGCTCGATCGCGGTCGGGTCGATCAGGACGGCTCCCGAGGTTCTCTCGATCTGCCACAGTCGTTCTCCCCGGCATCTCGCTGGAACTGTCGATCGAACGACGAAAAGACGGCTACTCCCTTCGTCACCTTCCGCCGAGGCGGAACGACGAATTTTCAACGACCTTTGCATTTACCTTTTACGCAAATCCGCTGATAGAAGGTCGAATTAGCTTCGGCCAGGAGGTCGTATTCTCCGTTCCCGACGACGATGACCGCGGCATCGTCCTCGTTGTCGTTATCGTCGCTCTCGTCGCGGCCGCCGTAGTCGATCGAGGAATCGTTTCTACGCGACAGACCGTAGCACACGCTTCTCTCAAAGTCCACGACAAAGGCGGTGCAGTCGACGCTCCGACACCTGAAAGACGAGGAAACGGTGACGGAGGAGGACGCGAGGGTTCCTTGGCCGGAAGAGGCGGACGAAGCGGGGATGATACCTTTCGAAGCAGGACCTGGTAATGCCGTTCGAGTTGATCGCGCTAAAGAGGGGAAGACGAGCGTCGGAAAGTTCGGGTCTGACGCCCTCCAACTTTTCCCAGACGGGGTCTCGGCAGGCGCGCTGCAAATCTGAAAGAACGTTGCACCTCCATTCGGATCGCGCATCGATCGACCGCGAAAATCCAGGGCGTTCTCTTACCTGTCGACTCGACGATGCACCAAACCGCGATCGCGCCGACGAGTCGCGCGATCATCGACATCTCCCGATTCCTCCGCCACGGTTCCTGCCGCGAAACGTCCACGGTGATCGCTCCGGGAGATTACGTAACCGCGCTCAGCGGCCGGAGGCACGGCCAACCGGGTACTCGCGTTTTCCTTGCACCGCGGAAAACGGCGCGCCGTCTCTTCCGAAGAAACGCAGAGAGTTCTCTGGAAAGCGAGATAGTCGGCCGTTCGCGGCGAAACGATCCGAGATCCGAGATTCGAAGCGGCGAGCGCGAGTCGGCCGTTTCCGCGAGAGGAAGGATTCTCGCGCGCGAGCCTCGATCCTCCGGACGGGAAACGTCGACCGACCGACCGATCGATCGATCGATCGATCGTTCGGTCTCGATCTCGAGACGACGAGAGGTCGAACGGCACGGCAGCGGGCCCGGCTTGAAGCGGAGGAACGGACGGCCGATTTGCCTCGACGCGGTCGACCGACTAGCGTCCGCGGGACAAACTCGGCCGCGTGCGTTTGCGTTTGCGTTTACGTTTGCGTTTGCGCTTGCCTCGAAGCGTGCACGCGCGCGCAATCGCGCGAGAGTTTCCGCCGTATCTACCGGCGGGCGACACCGATTTCGCGCGACCGGCATTCTCCACGCGGGCGCCCGCGAGTCCGTCGTGAGAACCGATTACTCGATTGTCCATTTCTCGAGAGTTCTTCACCGTTCTCGATGGTTCGACGATGCCGATGGCCGATGGCCGATGGCCGATGGCCGATGGACGATGGACGATGGACGATGGACGGTGGACCATGGACGAGCCGCTCCCGAAGGCACGGCTCCGTGACGGCGCGGATGCAACGTGCCATCGACGATGGCTATCGCCGTGTCGGCTCGGCGGCTCGTCGGCCCGTCGGCTCGTTCGCTCGGACCGGAACCCGACGAGGCCGATCGTTCCGACCTTTGCCGGTCGGTTCGACCGACTTTCGACGATACGATTCGCGCAACGACGCTCGCTCTCGCTGACGTAACGCAAAGCGATTCTCTCGCGCGGTCCCTCTCCCCGCTGACCCGTACTAGTCCGAGGCTCATCCGAGGCTCGTCCTTCGATTTACGTAACTTGGATTTTATGCCGGCTCTCCGCGAATCGCGCGTTTCCTCGTTCGCTCGAGGATTCTTTTCCATTCGATTACTTTCGATTCGATTCGATTCGATCGGTTCGTCTCGATGGGAACGCCGAGACGACCGGACCACCGGATCTTCCGGTACGAGTTTTCGGGAAAATTTGCAATTAGTCAGCGCGCGATTCGCCTGCGAGCGTTCGCGATCGATGCATCGTAGCTCTGACTCACTCGAGGAAAATTCTAACGAGTCGACGGTGGTCGATATTGTCGAGCAAAGGTCGATCGATAAGCCGTCGCCCGGAAGGTTCGCGAGAATTTGCGCCGCAAGCTACATCCTTGAAACGAGTTTTTGCTCCTCGAGCTCGCCGAAAGTTTCGGATGGCGAGAGCTCGTTGAACGAGCATCCGCCGTTGCCGCTGCCGCTGGCGCGGACAGATCTGTCGGAGGAATCGATATCCGATGTCGGATCTCGGTGGATCTATCCGCGCGAAGCAGCGAACGTGGGAGAGAAGCCCGAGTGGCGCGGTGCGTTGTCGATTTCTCTCCGAGGGCCGGAGGCAAGAAGGAGCGGAACGTATTTGCCCGGATCCTGGGGGTGCGGCTCGCCCCGCGAGATCCGCGCGTGACGCGGCCAGGGGCGAAAACGTCGCCGGGGTCCTGCCCCGAATACGATCGAAGGAAGAGACGCAGCAACGACGTCGACACGTCGCGCGAAACGTGGAAAAGCGATAAGCGGAGCGATAATAAATGGACGAGGCTCGAAAGGAGACGCGGAGGAATAAGCGCGGTTCGCGGGTGGACGGTGAAGGGCGGAGGGTGCTCGGGCCGCCGCTCGAGAGGGCGCGGAGAGTCGCGGGGGAGTCGAAGACGTCGAGTTTCTCGAACTCGCTGCGCTCGCCGATAGCGGCGATATCGGCGATAGCGACGATAGAGGCGATAGCGCCCGGGCGGCGTTTCTGCATGGCAATTTGCGGGCTCGTTATAAAGAGGGAGACCGACAGGCTCGTTCTCGTTGTCGTTGTTGTCGTTGTCGTTGTCGTTGAGCCATCGCATCGCGAATCGGAAGCATGAAATTCCTGGCCGTTTCGGCGATCGTCGTGGCGATTTTCGTGGCACGCGCCGCCGCTCGTAGCCCGGGTCCGTTCGGCGAGACCGGAATCGGTGAGTAGCATCTCGCTGAGGCCTCGGCTCCTCCCTCTCGTATCTCACCTCCTATCTCGCGACAGTGAAGCGCGCGGTCGACGACAGCAGCGGGGAAGGCAACGACAGAGGGGGCTCCGTTCAGGAGGCGTACGACGAGAGGAACGACACGGTCCTCACGTTTATCGAGGAATTGGAGCGTTTGGCGAGAAACGTCCCGGTGTTCGGCGGCGGCCTCTCTCGTCTCGCGAGTTTCGCCTACGCGCTCCTGCGAGGCATCGAGAGGTCGACGAACGGCGCGCTGGACGGGGTCGTGAGGAACCTGCTACCTTGCACCTTCTCCGTCGCCGATGGCGCATCCTGCCGGGGCACGTTCGCGCTCGACCGTCTGCCGCTCATCCTGCTCAGCAACCTGCTGAAACTCATGACCGGCTTGTCCAGCGAAGCCTCGGGGGCAAATCCGATCCTCGACTTGCTCGTGGGCTCCATCTCCCGCTGAACGACCGCCCAAACGGGGGGCCGCGTCTCGCTGGAAGGAGGACCGGAGAGGAGGAAGGGCTGTTAGAACGATTTCAATAAAGCAACGTCTCAGAGTTCCCTCTCGCGTCTTTCTCCCCGTTCCCTCGGTGGTGGATCGCGAAATGTCCGCGAATGAGGCTCATCGTTGCTTTCAGCGGCTTTATTTAGGCAAATCGGGCCCTTCCCGTCGGCAGAGTCGCTCGACTCGACACGATCAGGGGACGTATCCGAGATTCCGCATGAAGGAGAAGCAGGTGTCGTAGACGGCGGCCATTCCGCGCACCTCCAGCGGCAGAGTCCTCGTGTCTTGCAACGTCTTCGCCACCTCGTCCAGGATCGGCAGGAGAATGGTGAGGAGGAAGTACGAGATCCAGCCGGGGATGTACCGCGCAACGTCCAAGATCCACCGGGGCGGCTCGAGCACGAGGGGGGCGACTTCCGCGAGAAGACCGGCCGCGTCCTCGGGGCTCGACTCCGTCGGGCGAACCAGGTGGGTCTGGGCCGGCTGGCTCGCGCTGCCACCCCCTAAAAGTTCCTCGGATTCGGAAGAGTTTCGAGGAAATCAAGGTGGCCGGCTTTCGTTCTCCCCCTTCGAGCTATACCTGTCGACGTGGAAGCTGCTCCGACGCCCGCCGCGCAGAGGCAAGAGATCGTCGCGACCGTGGCCAGAGCAACCGGGATGGACTTCATCGTCGATCTTTTCTTCCTCCCCGGCTCGATGAATCCGATTGAGCGAAGGAGAGGTCGATTTCGTCGTAGTTCCGCTCTCGTTCGACGATCTCCAAGTTCGAAGTCGTTCCAAAGTCTGACACCGGCTCCGTTCTATCGGGCCTCTTATTGCACCTAAGAAATTAGCCTAATCGAACCGTTTGATCGACTTTCCGCGAGCCGCCTTTTCGCTCTGGCAATTATCGGGGCAGAGCGTTGCGTAAGCGCGATAGCCGAGGGTGGCGCGAGCGGCCTTGAGCGAATCGCTGATACGCGCGCTCATTTCTCCCCCTCTTCCCCTCTTCTGCCCTCGTCCATCCACGTCCCCCCTCGTCCTCCCTCGTCCTCCCACGAACTCTGACGGGCAGCAGGGAGGAAGGTTTTCGAGGCCGACCGCGAGGAAGGATCGCGGGGAACGAGCCTCTCGCGTGGGAAATTTCGCGAAACGTCCCAGCTTTTCCAGAGCTCGCGGAGTTTGCGGAGTTTGCGGAGTTTGTGGATTTTGTGGAGTTTGCGACCATCGGAAGCGGCTACCCGAGGGGCTGGCTTCTAAACGTGGAAGAGAGAGACGAACGGTGAAACGGAGAGGAGGAGGAGGAGGCCCGAGCGTTATCGAGGCGCTCGAGTCCATGACTGTTTGTCGTGGAAAAATATTCCTCGCAAATTGGAACGCGATTCGGGGGAGGAGCGGGCGCGGTCGGTAAAGCACGAGAGGTCGGTTTCGCGAGGGCGGAAAGCGAAAAACGGAAAGCAAAAGATAGCCGGGAAACGAGGGTACCGAGAAAGTTGCCGAGTCGAACGAGGCCGATCGATCGCGGCGTTATTTCGTTGTGTTTTCGCCTCGTCGGGCTAGGCAACTATCGCGCGGTTAAAAGGGCACATCGTAACGTCCGATCGGCGGACCTTCTCGACCGTGTCTTCGTTCGTTTCGGTCTCTCGAACGTTTCGCGGGGTTCTCGCTCCTATCGTGCCTGTCGTCCCCGTCGAGACTCGATCGCTCCCATCGAGAGGCGACCCGTTCCGCGGAGCGATCGCGGTGGGTGGCCGAGGCCTAGGAGGAGGAGAGAGCAATCGGGATGCCGTGGATTCGATTCCTCGCTCTCGGCCTCCTCGCCGGGATGCTCGCGGCAAAGTTGGAGATTGCGGGAGGAATTCTCCTCGTCAGGCCGATTCGAGTTTACGAGAGCCTCATCCGGGGCGTGCACGACTACTTCAACAACACGTGCATAATCTTGCTGCACGGAACGCCGAATCCCATGGACAGCGAAGGTGAGATCCCATCGTTCCCCTTGACGATAACTTCCTAGCGACGAGTTACCTCTGCCTCAGGGCTCGAGCAGACGGACGGACTGCTGGCCCTGCAGAGGTACCTCAGCGCCGGCCTCAACATCCGTACCGCCATCATGGACTTGAAGACCTTCCAGACGCGGGTACGAGCGGCCACATGCCGCGTCTCTCGACCAACCTAAGCTGAGACCCTTTCTCGTGTCGCAGGTCGGCAAGACCTATCGGCGCATCAAGAGGCCGCTCTTCGTTCTGCTCAACGATCTCGAGGAGGTCGAGGAACAGTTCGTTCTCGTAAGGGCTCTCGCGAGAGACGACGAGCACTCCGCGCGCCGGAGAGACGGGACGAGGACTCACTCGTGGAAATTTCTCAGGTATCCGACTGGATCGCGATGGCCTATCCCACCTGGCTCGTCGTCCTGCGAGAGCAGACCGCGTTCGAGGACTTTCTCTCGAGGGTCCACGTGCCGTTCGACTGTCTCCTGATGGTCGCGCAGACGGTCCCGGGGGGAACGGGCGAGATCGTCCGGGACGTTTACCGCATTCACAGGGGAGACGAGCTGCGGTCCATGTACTTTGGCTCCTGGGACGAGGTTCGGGGCTTCCGGGGCCCTCTCACTGGCTTCTATCAGCGCCGAAACAACCTTTACGGGCACAACTTGCGAATCGCCTCGATAGACGTAAGGGCAGCGTCAGATATATATATATATACAGAGAGGGCCGCATCGGCTCGTTCTTTGCGCAGAATTCTCCGGTCTCCTGGCTGGTGCGGAACTCGCTCGGAGAGACGATCGACGTCCGGGGCTTCTTCGGCGAGGTGCTGCGGCTGCTGCGGGAGGGAATGAACTGCACGTGAGTCGGAACGTTACGATTTTTCGGAGCGATCTTTCCGCGATCCTCCCTCCCACTTATCCTCTTCCTCGGCTCTTTCGGCTCTTTCGGCTCTTTCGGCGAGCCTCTTCCGCAGCTCCTCCAGCTGTCTGGCGGTCTCCTTTCTAAAGTATTCCTCCTGGCTGGCCGCCGCCCTCTCCTCGAAGGCATCCCTCTTTCTTCCGTCCCCGCTGCGACGGCGCCTCTCGGCGAACGCTCGACCGTTCGGGCGGCCGATTCGCCCGGAGGACTCGAGAGATCGCGAAAGGAGACCGCGCAGCATCGTCGCCCTCTCCCCCGATGGCAGCGTGAACCTCCGGTCGATCGTTCGATCTCTCGATCTCGGCCGATCGGTCGGTCGATCGGTCGATCGGTAGGCTCGATCGACTGCGGACAACTTCCGGCCAGTCCGATCCGAACCACGAGATCGGCGAGAGGACCGAGGAGGTTGGCCCGGGCGTGCTCCTAGGTTCACCTACGAGTCGGCCCCGTCTTGGGGCGTGCGGCTGACCAACGGCACCTGGACGGGCCTCATAGGGGCGCTGCTCGACGGCCACGCCGACCTCGCCGCCACGGAGCTCATGATGACCTCCGACAGAATGGACGTCGTCCGCTTCACGACGCCCGTCTACTCGACCAGGTATCGCTTTCCCGCGTTCGAGGCACGATCGGCGACACGATGAGCGGGGTGGATGACGTCTCGAGGAGGGTTCGTAGGTGTCGGACGTACATAAAGCGGCCGGAATCGATGGCGGTGAAGTGGAACGCGTACGCGGCCCCGTTTGCCGCGGAGATTTGGAAGTTCGTCGGGCTGCTGGTGGCGGTGGTCGCCGCGACGATCGCGGGAATGAAGGCGTTTCTCGGAAGCCGAGCGGCCGCGGAGTTTCCGCGGGACAGCGATCGGGCGCCCTCCAATTTTCTCGAGACGGCGTTTTACGTGTTCGGAGCTTTTTGCGGCCAGGGGATGGAGCCGTCCTCGTTGGACCCGGTGCGGCTGGTCGAGCTGAGCGTTCACCTGACCGCCGTCGTCATCGTCGCCGCGTACTCGGCCGCCCTCATCAGCTTCCTCGCGGTAAAGACGTTCGTCATGCCGTTCGCGACGATGAGAGGCCTCCTCGAGGACGGCACCTACCGATTCGCCGTCGTAGCCGAGTCGGCCGACTACAGCTTCTTTCAGGTGACGTCTCGCCCTCCGAACCCTCGTCCGAGCCTCTTCTCCTTCCTTCCGCTCTGTCCGCCTCCCTCCCGAGCCTCGAGAAGAATAGATCGATTCAACGACGAGGGGGGCCGTTCCTTCGAGACAGAACACGACCGACGAGGTGATGGCGGTAATGTTCGACGAGCTGCTGAGGAAGGAGGAGGACCTACCGCGGACCTATCTCGACGGCCTGAGACGCGTGTGCGAGGAGAGCAAGTACGCGTTCATGACGATGGACACGATGGCGGCCGTGCTTCGAGACAAGGTCGACTGCATCCTCGAGCCCCTCGACGCGATAATGCAGACGACGATAGCCATGGCTACCCCGGCCGACAGCCCCTACGGCGGCATCATCAACAGCAAGTGAGCGCGCCCCTTCTCGCCCCTTCTAGCCCCCTTCTCGATCTCATCCGAGATCCCTCTTCCTCCTTCCTCAGCATACTCCTGCTGAGGGACAGCGGAATTCTTCAGCGCCTCCTGAGGCTCGAATGGCTCTCGGAGACGAGCACGGTGAGTATCCCCGGGCCCGTTCCTTCGAAAAAATTCTCCGTCCGCGGGGCTCGCAGGCAAAGTCGCAGTGGGCCTCGGTCGAGCTCGAGGACGTGGTGCCGCTTCTCGTCTTGCTGCTGCTCGCCTTCTCCCTCACGTGGCTGCTTCTTCTCCTCGAGCGATTCGCGGATCGCCTTGGACGGAATCGGTTCAACTGCACCGTCGGCAACGCAGGTACCGCCGCGATCCCCGCGACGATCGGCCCCGGGCGAGGAGCCGGGCGAGGCGGCGGGAGAGGAGGCGGGAGAGGAGGCGGGAGAAGAGCCGGAAGAAGAGCCGGAAGACAGCGCCAGTGGCCCTAACGAATCGGGGAAGACGGGGGGCTCCGCAAGGCACCGTCCTCGACGTCGCCATTGCCATCGCCGCCGAGGGAAGAGGCAAAGTAAACAAAGGGAGTTTACGTCGCGCAGAGTTTGTCCCGCGACGGCGCGTTGCCGAGTTTTTTTCCGCCGAATCCCCGATCGAGCGTGTCGATCGCTCTCGCCCCTCTCAACGATTGCCCCTCGTTTCGGACGGCAGGGCGATCGATCGCGATCCACGCAGAAGGTGGGCCGCCGAGATGTCGGACGAACGAGGAGCGGTCGTTTCAGCGAGAACCAAGATCCCGCGAATGGTGAGTGTGCCCGTCGGAAAGGAGAACGTCGGCCCCGCGGCGGGGCGCCGCCCGACGAAGACGCGGCCCACGGAGAACGCGGCCAGGCCCCTCGGAAGACGATTCTGCGGGGCTCTCGAGAGCGAGAAGCGTCCCGGCGGCGGGATCCGCGGCAAGCTCGGCCCGCCGTCGATCCTCAAGGAGGCGCCGTTTCGCGTTCACTGCGACGACGAGAACTCGGCCGCCGTTCGCGAGGGGAAGCTTCGTCTCGCGGCCGTCCGGAAGATCGTCCCCTTGGCCGTTGTCGCGAGCGAGGAGGAGGCGAGGGCTCAGCGGCCCTCGCAGATACCGCGATGGAGGTGGGACCGGACGAGACCGACCGAGAGGCTCTCCGGCTCTCCGGGACGGGACGACGATGGAGGTTTGGCCAGGCTCGAGGTCGGGAAGAGGTGAGCGGACGATTTTCCGCCGATGGAACGCTCGGGGAGGCGGGTCTGGCGACGCGACGCGGGGCAACGCACGGTTCGTTCTCGTTGCAGATCTAGATCCGCGTCCACGGAGGATGGACGAAGGATTCGCCGTCGATCCGGATCCCTCGTGGTCGAGAGGCCGGTCCGACCGACGGCCGCGGCTTCGGGACGTCGCGCCGGCGCCGAGACGACGACGAGGGGCGCTCTCGGTGGCGTTTCCGCGGCCGACGGGCCCGCGAAGAGGCGCGGCAAGCTCGCGGGAGAAAAGGGAGAAGGAGGAGGAGGAGGACGACGAGCCGAGGGTGGACGGCCGCCGGTGTGCGTCGCGACGCCCCTCGATGGACCGCCGCCGATACCTCCGGAGCCGGTGAAGGCAAATCGCGAGTCGAAGGCGCGGGCGCGACGGAACGTGCCCCTCGGGAGGCTCGCGCTCGGATGCATCGAAAATCGCGAGAAGAGGAGAAACGGGAGGGAGGAGGACCTCTTTCCGGCGGAGTTGCTCCGCCACGCCGATTACGCGCGGGATCTGCCGGTCGTGGAGAGGGAGAGGGAGGACCTCGGTCCGCGGCTGTCGGGCAATTTTCTGCGGGGCCGGTTCAACGCCGAACAGCGGAGGCTCGTCGTCGCGTTTCTCATCCACCTGAGCGTAAGTAGCATCGTCGGAAGAGCGACGCAGAGAGCGGGTCGGAGAGACGGATAATTGGGTGTCGCGCAGAGCCACTATCGGTACCCGTCGTTCGCCGTCTACCAAGCCGTCAAGCTCTTCGACGTCGCGATGGATCGAGCACCCGCGTGCACCGTCTACGTGCAGCTCACGGCCCTGGCCGCCCTCTGGATCGTCCTGAAGAGGCACCAAGTTCGCGAGAAGGTTCCCACGGTAAGTAACTCTCGCGATTCGTCGCCTCCGACGCTCCGTCTTCGATCGAGGAAGAACTAGAGTTCGTCCGTCAGGCGACGGCGATGGTGTCTCTGGCCAACGATCTGTACGCGGGTCGGGAGGGACTCCTGTTCGAGTACGAGCGGAGGATTCTGCGAGCGGTGGACTTTAACCTGTCATTCCCGGACGCCTTCTCCCTGTACGCGTACCATCTGGTCGAGTGCAGTCGCTACGCGAAAATACCGGAGAGGAGCACGACGTTTCTTCGTCACTGCGGCGGGTACTTGGTGAGTGAGGGCGATCGCGACCACGACCGCGAGATCTGGCGGCGTTCGAACGGTAATATCGTGGCTCGACCGACAGATCGACCTGACCCTGCTCGACGAGGATCTCTGCGGGCTGTCGGGGTGCCTGGTGGCTTTCGTGGCGGCCGAGCTGGCTCTCGGCCTGGTCCTCGACGAGGGCCCCGCCGCCTGGTCGACCTCGGGACAACCGCGATGGAAGTTTTGCCGAATGCTCGTCCGCGCGGCCTCTCCCCGTTCCGGCAGGTGGGTGTCGGGCAGAGTCGCGCTACCGGGCGACAGGGCGTGCTCCCTCTAACTCCGCGCCTCTCCGCAGGTTCCCAAGCGAGGAGATCGTCGCGCTGCGCGCCGCGATGCTGCGACGGATCCGGAGCTCCGCGGAGAGGAGATCCGCCTTCGAGTGCGTCTACAAGAAGTACAACCGCACCAAATACGGACGAATCTCCGAGGCTCTCGTCCGGATGGCCAAGACGATCTGCGAGACGGACGTGGGCGACCCGTGAATTCCTGTTCGACGTCCCCTACCACCTACCGCCCCCCCCCCCCGCAATTACGCTTTTAATCGGTTTTATCTGCTGTTTCGTTTATTTCGTTTGTATCGCTCCAAGCTGCGCGCAAGGAGGAATAAAGCGTAGAGGAGTACGTCGCGTTTGCGTGACAATGACATTTCCCGATTCTTCCTCGACGAGCGGATCTATCGAGCCGTGGCGTAGTCCCGGCGAGTAGCCTCCCAGGTGGCCCACTTGTCCCAAGACGAGTCCACGGAGACGAGACCCTTGGCGTCGTTCTGAAAGGCGGGGCGCGTCGTGATCGGTGAACGAGGAGCGGAACGAGAGATAGAACGAGAAAGAGAAAGAGGTCGCTCACTCGGAAGAGGACGTTGGGTTGTCCGCCCCATGTTCCAAAGAGCCGAAGAAGATCGGGCTCCTCCGCGTAGAGGGAGCTCGCCGCGAGCGTTCCGTGGGTGAGCTCCTCCAGGGCGTGGACCGACTTGGCGGCGGAGCCGAGGACCGTGCGGGGTGGCTCGAGGCCCAAGTTGCATCGTTGCCACTCTCCCGGGGCGGCGACGCCGCCGTCCGGGCAGAGCAGAGCGAGATCCGAGGTCTTCCCACCCGGCGAGCTCGCGTTCCCGACCTCCTCGAGGGCCGTCAGCGGCAGGAAAGCGACGTCTCCCTTTCCGGCGTGGAGGCACCTGAAACGGCGACGGAAGCGTCGATCGACGGTTCTTGGTGGGAGGGGGGGAACGGTGGAGCCGGTCCGCTTACTCGAGGGCGCCCTTTCCGCCGTTGAACGCCTCGGCGGCGGTCGGTCGGCACTTGGTCGCGTTTTTAACTCGATCGTCGTTGGAGGCGACGTTTCCGACGCACTGTCGGCAGAGAGCGGAGTCGGCGGGGGCGCCGGGGGCGCAGGAGCCGTCGAAGAAGCCCTCGAGCTCGTCCTCGGACCGGACGAGTCCCTTGCTCGCGAGGGCGTGAACCGGCGCGGTCCATCCGGCGAAGTCTCCCCTGTAGCCGCTGTGGCAGGACCTCTTTCCTCGCAGGTCGGCTGAGAGAGAAGCGCGCGCGTCAGGCCTCCTCCCGATCGGGAAGGGTTCCGGGTGGCAGGGCCGAGGGAAGGGGACCCTACTCACCGAATCCGTTCACCCGCCCGGAAGTCCGGACGACCGCGACCGCGGGCCTCTCGCCGAACTCGGTCGATCCCCGGCCGTAGCTCTCCGCCAGGATGGGCACCAGGTTGAAGCGGGCGACCGCCGCGCGAACCTTGCCCCCGTCGAGGACGGTCAGATCGGCGCCTCCGTCCCTCACGGCCCTCAGGCAGGCCTCCTCGTCCTTCTCGAGCGCGCAGTCGAGCCTCGGTCTGACGTCCCTGCGGCGGCGATCGCGAGACGTCACTCTCGTTCGCGTGCAACGGGGAGAGAGAGAGAGAGAGAGAGAGAGACGGGGTGTTACCTGGAAAAGGCGGCTTTCGCGAGGGCACGACACTTGAGGAGGCCGATCCGATCGGTGACGCACCATCGCGCGCTTCTCTCCGGGGCCCCGGCGTTCCTCTCGATGACGTCCAAGTACTTGGCGTCGGTGAGGTGGCGATCCGGGTCGACCGGCGAGGACGGAACCGCCACCGTCTTCTCGTTCAGGAGCATCAGGTCCCTCCACCAGTCGGCCTTCTCCGCCTCTCCGAGTTTCCCGAGATCCGTCAATTCCTAAGGGGAGAATAGGAGGCGAGATATTCGAGCGTCCGGGGGGACGGAGGAGGGAATCGAGCGGTACCTTCTGCATCGCCGGAACGTCCCCGACGCCCTCGTGGACCATGTATCCCTGCCAGGGTCGAGCGGCCCAGGTGCAGGGCTTCGTGTTCCCGTCGATCGGCACTTTGCTTCCGTCGGGGCAGAGGTATCTAAATTCCGACGGATTCTCGGAGGTCGGAACGGCCGCGGAGACGCCGACCGGCAGGCCGAAGAATCGCTTCACGTAGATCACCTTGGTCCAGGCGACGTCGCCGCCGTTGTGAACGAGACATCGGAGGGCGCCCTCGTAGCCCGAGTACGCGTCCGGGTAGTCGCAGATGTCGGGTTTTTCGCAGAGCGCGCACATGTTGGAGTATGTCTCCTCTGCGGGGACGAGCACAGAGACCGATAGGGATCGACGAAGAGCGAGGGTGTGAGAGAGAGAGAGAGAGGGGGGTGAGACTCACTTAGCCTTCGGTCGATGGCCGGATCCTGGGACCAGGTGCCGACGAGACAACCCTTGGAGAAGAGGGAGCTGAGGGCGCGAAGCTCGTTCTCCCGCGCCGAGTACTCCGGATCGTTGAGATTGCGCAGGACGCCCATCGCGGTCAGCTTCGTAATGGGGATCTTGTAGCCGACGTTCCGTCCCACGCCGGTGTGGCAGGACTTGAGGCCCCGCAGGTCCTGGACGCTCCTCGCCTCGAGGTCCTTGCGCACCACCGCGACCGCCTCGTACCGGTAGGGGGCCTCCGGCTCCTCCTTCGTCCTCACCTGCGCATGTTTTTCGCTCGATCGTTCGGAGGATCGGTACGCGCGCTCTTCGAGCGACCCGCCGCACTCACCTGCTCGACCACGCTGTACCCGGGCTCGCCGGGCGGTCGGTTCTTCTCGACGACGAGATACATGTCCTCCGGGTCGACGGCCACCACGTCCGCCGCGTTCGTGCCGACCTTCTCGATGCACTCGTATCGGTCGCGGCCGGTCACGCAGGCGATCGGTATTCCCTTGCTGGCCGAGTCCTCGACCATTCGCGCGCAGTCCTTCCAGTAGATCTCGGGGACGCACATGGTGACTGCGGCCGATCGAGGGAGCCGATTAGCGACCGGCCCTCGAGGACTCGTTCGAGGTCCGTTCGTGCGAATCGTCGGTCGGGTACTCACATATTCGTTTCGAGGGGGCGTCGCCGGCCTGCCCGGAGCCATCGGCCCTCGTTCTCCCAAGGAAGGTCGCGACGAGGATCGCGAGGATCGCGAGCCTCGGGAGGTCGGTTCGGGTCGATCCCATCGTTCGGTCGATTCCAGTCGGTCGAGAGTCCTGCCGGAGGGAACCTGAGAACGCGAAAACGTATCGTGCGCCGCGTTTCGTTCGCCTCCTTATATAGGAGCGACTTTTTCCTCCTCGATCGTCGGCTTCTTCGATCCGGAGGGGGAATCCATCGACACTTTTTTTCTCTCGTCGTTGTTCGCGACCGCGTCTCTCCGCATCACCGTCGTACTCGTCTCTTTCTCCTCCCGCTACCGCGTCTTCGACCGCGGCTAAAATTGCCACGGACGATAGCTCTCTCTCTCTTTCTCTCTTTCTCCCTCTGTCCCCGTGGTTGCGCTCATTCGTCCCGGCGAGGGTCTCGGCGTCCGCCGGTTCCGCGACGATTCGAGTCGTGGATCCCCCGCGATTGGCGCGGACCGCGGCAGCGCGGCAGCTTCGCGCAAGCGGGCAAGAGAGAACCGCTGACGTCGACCTCGACGGTCTTTTTCTTCGCCTCTCGGTCGCATCGTTTATGCGCCACGCGTCTCTCGCCCCACGCTTCTCGCCCCCCCCCCTCCTCCCCCGTGCCCATCTCATGCGCCGATCCGCTCTTCTCGGGCGTCGAGAGGAATCGAGTCCTGTAACGACGTAGTTTTTATCGTCGCGAGGACGGGACGGCGAGGACGGATTCGCGATTAATCGGGCGAAAACACCGTTCTCGCCGTCGATGCTCGTTGCTCGCGCGTCTCTCGATAAGACGCGACCCCCGGGCACTCGTGACTCTCGATAGGGAAAACGTCCGCGCGGCATTGGAAAAACCGTTCTTCCGCCTCTCTCGCTCTCCCGCTCTCCCTCGCGGCTCTCGTCTCCGAAGGCAAAGGCGGCTCCCGTTTGTTCGGGGAGGACGGTCGAAGAAGGCGGGAGAGGGAGCCCAGGAACGGAGGGAAATCCCGATCGATAACCCCGGCGACCTCGGCGTCCCCCACGATCCCCTTGACCCCGCCAGAGAATCGCCTTCCCGTCGCCGAGTCGTCTCACGATCCAAAGCCGAGAGTCGGATACGTTCTCAGCCTCAGGAGGTCCAGTCGAGCGGACAGATCGCGCAGATCTCGCGAATTCTCGTCGATTCTTCTTCGGAGAAGCAGCTCGCGCGCGATCGCGGCCATCCTTCTCTCTCGCAGCTCGATCTCGACGATCCCGACGATCTCGACGGGCCGGGCCGACCGGATCGAGGCTGCATCGTCCAGGAGCGTCCCCCTCGTCTCGCTCGTCTCGGTCGTCGAGCGCCTCCCCCTCTCGATCTCCTCGAGCAGCCGGAGGTTCCTTCGACGCCAAATCGCGGCCTCGCCTCGGACGGCGCGGATTCGGCCGGTCTCCCTCGCCAGCGGCCGGAGGACCCACGGAGGCGAGATCGGTCGAGCCGGCAAGGCTGAGCACGATCTTGCCCGCGATCGGTCGCGCGGGCCGATTCGAGGCCCCGTCGCCGTGGCGATCTCGGCCAGGAGCGAGCCGGTGACCTGTCGGGGAGGACGGAGGACGAAGCCGGTCAGAAGGAGGCGAAACGAGCCGGCCGGGGGCAAGAGACTCGCCTTGACGCGACGGACGTCCCGCAGGCGATCCCGCAGCTCCTCCGCGGACGCTCGGCGCCGGGCGTGCCGGAGCTCCTCGCGGGAGATCCTCTCCTCCAGGCGGCCGACGGCTCGAAGAGCGGAGCGCCTTCGTTCCTCGGCGTCCGCGATGGCCCCGGTCGCGAGGGCCAGCTCCCCCCTGGAAATCGGGATCGCGTCGCGATAGTCGGAGAGACGTCCCCGCGGCTCCATCTCCAGCTGGCCCGTCCTCGTCCTCAGCCAGACATCCTCGTCGAGGTCCCGGGCGTCGGCGAGGTCGCGCAGCGTCTCCCGGCATCGGGCAGTCCTCGCCCTGACGGTCGCGGCGGCCCTTCGGTGAAACGAGAGGCTCTGCTCGGCTTCCGCGATCTCGAGGGCGCAGACCTCCATCTGACGACGAGACGTTTGCGGGGGCAGCGAGAGATCTCGAGCGTTGGCCGAGCGGGCATTTCCGGCGGCGGGAAGGAGGACGCTTACCTTCCTCTCGGTCTCGAGCTTCAGCCTGCGGAGGGAGCAGAGGTCGCGCCAGCGGGCCGAGTCGAGGCGGCCCGAGAGGCCCTCCGGCGGCGCGTCCATTCTCTCGAGGGCGGCGAGGAACTCGGCGGACTCGGCCGGCAGGATGTCCGATCGGTGGCGGCCGGCTCGCGGAAACCTCGGCCTCCTCCGCCAGCTGCGCAGCAGGTGCTCGGCCATCGGCCGCGTCGATTCCGCGGAGAGGCCGCGAAACTTGTCCTCGAGGAGGCCGCCTCTCCGGCGCAGAGCCTCGAGGCGACTCCGCGGCTCGGCGGCCGCGGCCTCGAGGGCCTCGGCCTCCTCGGCGAGGCCGCGAGCCTCCCCGGTCGCCAGGTCGAGCTCCCGCTCGGCGGCCCTTCGCCGCTCGCGGCGAGTCGTCGCTTCCCTTCGGTGAGACAGCACCGCCCGCACCCTCTCCGCCTTCTCCCGCAGGATCGTCCGCTCCGCTCGAATCCTCTCCGCGGCGAGCTCCTCCAGGCGAGCATCGAGGGCCGCCGCGTCGCTGCGAAGGCTCCCTGCGGGGGAGTCGGAGACGCGGTGGGATCGAGGGGAGCGGAGGCGGCGATCGGGGCCACCTCGCCCCGAGACTCACCTCGCAGGAGGGCGATCCTCTCCTCGAGCCGGACCCGGAGCCTCTCCCGCTTCGCCCGCAGCGATTGGACCTCGGCCTCGTACCTCGCGACCGCCCGAGCCTCCTCCTCGCTGAACTCGGAGGGATCCTTGGCGCCGAGGAAGTCGGGTCTCGCCGGAACTCGTCTCGCCTTGTCCTCCGACCTGACCCAGACGAGAGCGTCGATTTCGCGGATCCGAGTTTCGGCCGATCGATCGGCTATCGATTACCCGACTTCGAGGACGCCGTCCATCGTTCTCTCGAGCGTCTCCCGTCGAAACGCCTCGAGCTCGTCGTCCGCGGCGCTCGTCCTTTCCGCCGAGGGCCGTCCTCTCGAGAGCGAGGACGGGGTCGAGGACGACGACGACGACGACGACGACGACGAGAAGCGGAACCCGCCGTCCGCCCGCCAGACGGGAGGGTCGGCACAGGGCGTCTCCATCGACGAAACGTCGCGGAGTCGCTCGACGCAACGACGCAGCAGCTCGAGGTTCCGTTCGGCCGATCTTCTCTCCCTCCTCTTGGCCGCCCGAATCTCCTCGAAGAGGCCGTTGAAGCGAATCTACGGGCGGCGGGCGGTCAGTTGGACGATCGTTCGCGGCGCGAGTGCTCCTACCTTGGCGGCTCGCTCCCGACTCTCCGCCAGAACGTTCGCCTCGAGAACGTCGAGGTAGCCTCGAGGAGGGGACCCGACGATCGCTTCGAGGATCCTCGGCGGCCTCGACGGGCCCTCCCCGAGGGCGCCTTCCTCCGCGTCGGACAGCAGCCTCCTCGTCGCCGAGGAGAACTCGCTCCAGAGGACGGCATCGGCCCTCGCGGGCTCGATCGCCGCAAGGGGGTAGTTGTCCACGGCGAATCCCCCGAGGACGGCGCGAAGGGTGCGCGGTCGCGCCTCGAGGGGCTCGAGGAAGGTCTCGCGAAGGTAGGCGGCGGCGCGCTCCCGGCGAGTCGCTTCCTCCTCGGCCGTCCGACGAGCGATCTCGCGCTCGGCCTCGGCGGCGGCGACCGCGCGACGACGGGCCTCCTCGTCGAGGAGAAAGCCGCTCACCGGAAGCCGCTCGCTCGCCGGCAGTCGCTCGTTCTCGTCCAGAATGGTCGTCAGCCGCTCCCGCAGCCTCCGGAGGTCCCGGCGAACGCTCTCCCTCTCCCTCGACTCCCTCTCCTCCAGGGCCAGGTCCCGGGCCAGGCCGCGCTCTCGTTCCCGGCTCTCCGTCCACGGCTCCTCCTCCGCCCCCATGGGCGCTTCCGGCAGTTCCGGCTCCTCCGTCTCCTCCGGCTCGTCCGGCCAGCTCGAGGGCGAACCCGTCCCGACGTCCGCCTGGAGCCTGCGAAGCGACGAAAAGAATCGAGAGTCCACGAGGAGAGGGAGATCGGCGGGAGGACCTACCTGGGCCGAACGGCGACCAGGTCGCCGTTTCTGCCGACGGAGACGACCGTGTCTCCGACGAGGGCGGCGCCCGCCGCTCCGGCCTCGCTTCGATGGTGGCTCGCGAAGACGGCGAGAACTCTTCGCGCGTCTCGTCGGTCCCTGACGACTATCAGGCCGTCGTCGGCCCAGGTCAGGAGGCGGGCCCTCCCCGGAAAAACGGCCACCGCGATCTCTCGCGTCCGGTGGAGCGAGGAGAGGGCCTCCGCGATCCCGAGAGCCCTCCCGGGATCCGATTCCGCCGAAAGGGTCAGGCGGCGAAGCTGCCGCGAGAGGCGGGGAACCCCGAACAGCCGGAGGGGCTCCCCCGGTCGGACCGGCTCGCCCGGGGCCTCGTACGCGATTGCCCGGTACGGCCTCGCCAGGGGAACGGAGCGCCTCGCCGTCACCCGGACGTCCCCCGCGATTCGACAGAAGCACAGAAGAATCTCGCCGGCCGCGAGGATCAGGAGCCTCGCGGCGGCCTCGTCCTCCGCGAGCGTCTCGTCCCGATCCTCGAAGAGAAGAAGGTCGACGACCTGCGGAGCGAGATCTCGTAGCCCTCGACGGACGATCGCGACTCGGTTCGGGGCGTCTCACCTCGACGTCGACCTCCACGAGACCCGCGACGCGTGGCGCCGTTGCCCCCGCCGTCTCCGTCGCCCCGACGATCAGGAAGACGCGACCGAGCTCGAGGGAGGCGACCCCGAGAATTCCGCCCTCCTGGGAGAACCTCACCGCGTCCAAGGGTTCCCGCTGAAGCCGAAGGCGGGCGAGGGTCCTCGGCGATGACGGCGCCGCCAGGTCGACGAGGAGGCAGCTACCGTCGTCGGTCGAGACGGCCAGCAGCGGGAGCAGGGGATGAGCGTCCCCTCCGACGACTGCGCGCCGGAAATAACGACGAGTGAGAGGGGCGAGGGAGAGAAACGGCAACACCCACCTGCGCCGCTGCGATTCAGAGGCAGAGGACGAGAGACGGGCCTGCCGTCGCGGACGTCGAGGACGTGCAGCCGATGCCCAGCGTCGAGAACGGCCGCGTACCGGTCGCGCAAGCCGATCGGAAGGACGGTCGAGTGAGCCGCTACGTCCATGGAGAGAAGGTCCGTCCGCGGAGAACGATCGCGCGAGGACCAGGCCATTCGGAGGATCCGGCCGTCCTCCGCGCGAAGAAGGACCGTCTCCCCCGGGGCTCGCGACTCGACGGCCGACGGTCGCCACGGCAGGGAGACGGTCCAGACGGGGCGACACTCGCCCGACGATCGCCTGTAAAACTGCTCCGAGGAGAAGGATCGGGGGGAATCGGGGGAATGGCGGACCTACCGTCGCCCGTGGCTCGCCGGCGGAGCCGATCAGGAGGAAGCCGGCCCGATGGGCCGCCAGCAGGACCGTCGTCGTCGAGTCCTCCGTCGAGCCCTCGGTCGGGCCTAGGAGAAGCCGCGGCGAGCGAGCGGCACTCGGATCCTCCGGGTCGAACGCCCAGACGCCGCCGAGATCGTCGCGAAGGAGAAGCTCGCCCTCCGCGGACCAGGCGACCGAGACCGGGCGACGAGCCGGGGGCAGCGCGGGCCGCTCCACGGGAAGCAGCCGGACGATCCTCGAGCAGACCACCGGCCGATAGATCGAGAGACCGCCGCCGCTCGGCTCGAATCGGCAAAAGTGGGGCGGCGAGCGCGGCGAGCACCTGCGAACCGCGGGGACGCTCAGCCTCGGAAGAGGGGCCGTCCTCGAGGAGGAACGACCCGGAGGGTTGGGTCGGCCAGCTCACGCGATCGTCTGCCGATCCGGGTCGGCCACGGCCGCGTCCACCTCGGTGGCCCTCTCGCCGGTTCTCCAGTGCCAGAGAGTCGTCCGAAAGTTCGGGAAGGAGGCGAGGCCGACGAGGTAGTCGGTGCCGATGAACGCGCACGCGAGGTATCCGTGGGCCCTCTGACTGTCGGCGCACCGGGAGATTCGGCGCACGCTCGGGTAGAGGAATACCGTGATCGCGGGGTTGGCTCGTCTCTCCGCGAGGGAGAACACCGGCAGGACCTGCGAACAAGCGGGAGAGGGTCGAGAGAAGGGGGGAGAAGGCGGGAGGCCTCACCGAGCTCGACATACTCACCGGATGTCCGGCCGGCCGAGACGCCCCGTCACCGCGATCCCGTCCGTCGAACCGCTCCGTCCTGCTCTCCCCGGTGTCGCGGTCGAGAAATCGGGCGAAGATGCCGGATGTCGCGAGGATGGCCACGTCCCCGACGAGGGCGAGCTCGTCGAGCCTCCCGAACTTTGCCCACCTGCGAACCACCGAGAGAGTCGCTCGAACGTCCGCGAGACGGCCCGCGTTATCGTGGAAGAGAGCACTCACGCGATCTCGCTCGCCGTGAACCGCATTCTTCCGCCTCGAGTTTACGAGTTGGCCGGAAGTCGCCGGCTCTCGTCGCTTCCCTTCGACCGGGTTGCCCGGAGACGTCGCGGTCATCGATCACGCGGCGTGGCACGGAAGGCAAGGGGGACGGGGGCGAGGAGGGAGAATCCCTCTCGGGCGGAGAGGCACGGGGGCTCCAGAGAGGAATGCGGCCAAAGACAATGGGCGAGAATCGTGTCACTGGATCGTCGCGATCGTAGGAGGCGGGCGCGGTCGACGAGAACCGTTAGCCGGGCGCCGTTTCGCGCATAACGATCGCGCGACGCCCCGGGTCGGTATCGGTCCCGCCGGGCCTGCCGAACCAGGCGCGGGGGCCCTCCGTCCGCGAAGGCGCATCATCCCCGCCGCGGTCGGCGATCGGCGATCGACGACGGGGACCGCTACTCGTTTGGTATGCCGGACACGTGACACCCTCGCGAGGCTCGTCGCCGGCCGACGGCTGGCCGCCAGTGATACCCCGAAGCTCGAGCCGCTCGCAGCCGTCGTCCCCGAGCCTCGTTTCTCCGAAGATGCCGTCCCGAGGGATCCGAGTCTCCCGAACGATCGCGCTCCTGGCGATCTCGACTGTCGTCCTGGGTTCCTCGGCGAGCGGGAAGCTCGAGGGAAGCTCGACCGACTCCTCGCGGTCCGCGTCTCCCGGCGCGGTCACGATCGACGGGCCCGAGGGACGAGAGCGGGCCGCCTTCCCCGCCAGGCCCGGGGACAGCTACCTGGAGGCTCTCTGGCACTCGCGCCACAGCGACGATCCGCGGGAGGGTGTCGTCGGGACGGATCCGTCGGCCAGCCGAAGGGAGGAGACTCGGTCTCCGGCCACCCCCGGGGCCCGTCCTGGAACGGAACGGACGGATCGCTACGACCGAGAGGACCGAGACGACCGAGTCGCTTACGGCCCACCCCCGAGGACTCGACCGAGCCGACCGAGTCTCTCCGTTTCTTCCGGGGATTACGCCGACTACTCTTATCTGCCGGCTCAGCAAGGTGAGCGGAGAGGTATCGTTTCCCCTTCTTCCCCGTTCCCGTTGTCTCGCGCGGACCGACAGACGCGACCGGCGTGTTGCAGCGTACGGTTCCTCGGGGCCGAGCCACCCCCACGGATACTCGGAGCTCACCCGCCTCTCGGACCCTCTGACCCTCCGCCTCGACTGGCCCTTCGCGCTCAAGCTCAATGCCTTCACCCTGGCCAAGATCCTCCTAAAGCTCGTCGTCTTCAAGATCATAGTCAAGTTCGTCGCTCTCGTCTGCCTCCTGCTCTTCGTTCCGAAGCTCGAGATCAAGAGCGGCAACAAGGGCGGCTCGCGGCCCAACGACGCCGACGACGACGACGACGAGGAGGAGGACGAGGACGGAGGACGCGGTTTCCCCGGAGGTGAGCGACCGCCTCGACGGCCATTTCGCCCCTGTCGAGGGCGCGAACACCTCTCGGGTTTGCTCGCTGTTTCAGGAGGCTTCGTCGACCGGACGCCGAGAGGCGACCGACTGAACGCTCTGGCAGCCATGGTGGAGAGCGCGATCGAAAAGTACGAGTCGCTGAATCGCTCGCGACCCGACCCCGCCTTCGAAGACTCGCCGTCCGCCTACGCTCGTCTCGTCCGCAGTTACGCGCTCGAGGAGAAGCGACTCGCCTGACCTCGACGCCCTCCCCCGGGACCCCCCTCGCCGCCGTTGCCGTCCACGACCACCGGAACCCTGCAGACGTATTCTCCCCCATTTATTTATTTCTTTATTTATCTCCTCCCTTGCCGGGCCGCTCGGTCGGCCCCGACTGGATTCGCCAATAAAGAAGATATCTGCGACGTTTCCTGCCTCCTCCTTGCCCCGCCGTTCCTCGCCGTCTCCGTCGTCGCGACGTTCGCGCTAGGCGCGAGTAAATTCGAAAATTGCTTCCGTTCCGTCTCGGCCCGGAGAGACCTCGGTCTTTCGCGGGAGCGTGGGGATAATTCGGACCTAGGCCTGCGAACGTTCGCGGTTTCTCACGAGAACGTTTCAGTCGTTCAAGTCCGGTTTCGCGATAACGCCTCTCCGGGCAGGTGCAACCAGAGAGATCGGGCCGACGGTCGAGATAGGAGGAGACCGCAGCGAGGAGAATCGACGCTCGACGATGAAAACGGCCGCGATCGTAGGTGCGTAGAACGAACGATTCGGCGATGACCGTCCTCCGCTTCCTGCCGGACGGAGCATCCCCCGTCCCGACGGAGGGGAGGGCGATCGCTCGCGATTTTCCCCTTCGACGATCGACGACAGCTTCGTCTCTGTTCAGTGCTGGCATTCCTGCTGGCTCGCGCGATCGCCCTCCCCGCGGAGGATGCGAGAAACGCGACCGCGGCTCCTCCGAAGGTCACCCCGACGACCCCTGCGACGGAGAGATCCTCGAGCCAGGGGAGTCTCCGAGACGTCGTCCAGGCCGGCAGGGAGGCCAGGAGGAAGAAGGAGCGCTGCGCCGACCTGTGCGAGCCCGATTACGAGCCGATCTGCGTCCACGATCCGGCCGACCCGAATTTTCGTCCGAGAACGTTTGGCGGTCGGTGCCATCTCGAAAGGCACAACTGCGAGATGGGAGTAGGTGAGTGGCGGGCTGGTCGCCCCTGGAGCGGAGCTTTCGCGTTTACTTCCGCTTCTACGTTTTCGCAGCTCTGACCGTGAGGAACGAGGGTCCCTGTCCCGGTTCCGGTGGCGAGAGGCTCCAGTAGCTCCCCCCGGCGGAAGCGGCAGCGCCTCGCGTCGCAACTTTCGTGTAGAATAGACGAGAATAAATAAACGAGCTTCAACTTCCCCGCCGACGAGTCGACGTTTCATTCCTCCTGCCCGTTTCAGCGTCGTTCCCGGATCGAGAATCGATCCGCGAGAGTCGCGGTCGGCGTTTGCCCCGGCGAGAAGCCGAGAAACCGAGGAGAGAGTCGCGAGGCGAGGCGGGAGGATGCGAAGGGCCGCTCGATCGGACCTATTGTCCGTCAATCTAGTCGGTAACGAGCGGGCTGATTCGCGGAATTGCCTGCACGGCCGACGAGGATCCTCATTAGGCTCGCGATTAGTCGGAAGGAGCCCGTCGGGCGGAATCCTCGAGCATGCGGACCCTCCGTCTTCTGATCTTGCTCTCGGGGACGGTTCTCGCGAGCGCGCGCCCGGAGGCGTCCTCGCGCTGCGCAAGTCCGGACTCGATGGCGAGCTTGTCGTCGTCTTCGAGCGCCGGGTCGGCGGCGTACCTCGAGGAGCTCGAGAATCGCTTGTCGCGGCTCGAGAGACGGTTGAGGGCGGTCGAGCAACCAGGTAGGCGTCCCCCCGATCTCCCTCTCGTTCGCTGCTATCGGTCGCTGACGGTCGATCGTTGGGGAATGGCGCAGTGTGGCGAACCGGCCCGAACGAGGAGGACTGGGAAGTATGCGCCAAGGGGCCCTGTCGATGTCAACCGGAGACCAAGTCCGTTTCCTGCTGGAGGCACGGCCTCCCCGATCTACCCCCCGGTCAGACCGTCCCGACGGACGTCGCGCGACTGTGAGTCTCTCCCCTCTCTCCCTCCCTCTGCGCCGAGCCGTCCGTGTCGAAATTTCAGGGATCTCGGGAGCAATCGGCTGACGGCGCTGCACGGGGACTCCTTCTCCGGCATGAGGAGGCTCGATCGCCTGTGAGTCGAGGACCATCGTCGAGCCCCGCCCGTCACCGAGTCATCCAAACCTTTCCACCTTTCAGGGACCTCGGCGACAACGCGATCGAGCACCTACCCTCCAACCTCTTCCTGTCGCTCAGCGGCCTCGTTCACCTGCGCCTGGGAAAGAACCTCCTTCGCGAGTTGGATCGAAACCTATTTCTGCGGACCCGAAGTCTCCGTGTTCTGTGAGTATCGGCCGGTGGGTTCTCGAGACGTAGACGCGCTTCTCATCTTCGCCGTTCGCTCCCCGACCGGCCGACAGAGACGCCTCCTCCAACGGCCTGCGCGGCCTGCCGGAGACCATCTTCGCGAGCAACGGCCTCCTCACGCTCCTCGATCTCTCCTGCAATCGCATCTCCTCCCTGCCCTCCGGGACGTTTCGCGGACTGGTCAACCTCGAGGAGCTGCTCCTGGGAAAGAATCGGCTGTCCTCGCTGTCGGACGGAATCTTTCGCGATCTCGTCGGGCTGAGGTATCTCGGCCTCGAGGAGAATCGACTCAAGGAGCTGTCGAATCGTCCCTTCGTCGCGCAAGCGTCCCTTCGGGAGCTCAACCTCAGGGGCAATCGCCTCGCGGAGATATCCGCCGAGACGTTTTTCCATCTGCGGGAGCTTCGATCCCTGGAGTTGTCCGCGAACGCTATCGCTCGGGTAAGCCAACCTTGCTTCTCTCTTTCCTCCTGTTCTTCCCCCTCTCTCTCTCTCTCTCTTTCTCCGCGTTCACTTACGATTCGACGAGACGCACCGTCGACGGCTCTCGGACAGACCGATCCGTCGTCGTTTCGCGGACTGACGTCGCTGAGGGAGCTCCAGCTTGGCCGAAATCGCGTCAGCGGCCTCCCTGCGGGCCTCTTCTCGGCCAGCCGGGCGCTCGAGCGCCTCGTTCTCTACGGGAACGGGATAGAGAGTCTACCGCGCGGAGTGTTTCGCGGACTGGCCAACCTCACGTCCCTCTTTCTGCACTCGAATCGCCTGAGGACGGTGCATCCCGACCTCTTTCGAGACACGCCCAATCTGCGAAAACTGTGAGTAAGCCGATCTCGCGGGTGGACCTGGAGGGACGGGGGAAGAGGGAGGAGGGAAGAGAGAGACGGCCTCGTCGCGTTCCAGGCAGCTCGAGTCCAACTACCTGACCTTCCTGCCCGTCCGGGCGCTGGACGCCCTCTCGGAGCTGGATCAGCTGCGGCTCGGTCGAAATCCCTGGCACTGCGACTGCGCGGCTTCCTACCTGGCCTCCTGGCTGCGCCGGAGGTACCTGGCCCGAGCGAACGGCTCGGCGAGCGAGGAGGAGACGGAATTCGTGGCCGGGGCCGGGGCGATCTGCAGCGGACCCGGCAGCTTGGGCGGCGTGCCGCTGCTCCGGCTGACGTTTCACGAGCTCTGCGAGGGCCAATGGGCCTCGATGAAGGGCCTCGTGCCGCGCTTGCCGGTCTCCCGATCTCCGGGCGGCGACGACGTCTCGACGATTCGCACGGGCGATGCCGTCGAGACTTCGACGACGTTGCCCGGCGGGGCGTAGGGCCCCGGCGCGACGTCGCGGCATCGCGGTATCGCGGCCGACGGCGGCGGCGGCGGCGGCCGGAGGGAGCCGGGGGCGCGCTCCCTCTCGCCGCGGCGAAAAGCGCGATCGGGGCGACCGCGACGGACCGAGCCGATCCGACTCGGATCGAGCGAGGCGTGGGGCGGAGGGGAGGGGAGGGGGCCGACCGAGGTCCGCGCTGCTCGCTCGGACGAAGCCGAGCTCCGGCAGTTTTCCTCTCGCCATGGCCGCGACCTCGCGCCCGGACGACGCCGGACTGGCCGATCTCTTTCAAGACTTTTTGAGGATCCTCCGGGAGGAGAGGGCGTTCGATCGGTCCACCCGATCGCCCGTGGTTCGATTTCTCGCGCCGGAGAAGCTGCAGGTGAGCGTCGGCGGTTCGACCGCGATCGCGGATCGGTCGGATTTCCGGGCCGACCGTTGGCCCGGGTTCGCTCGTTCGGCGTCGCATTCCTCCTCCTTCTTCTTTCAGGAGGAGCTCTCGCTCGACCCGATCGAGGAAGCGGCGAGCAGGGAGGAGATCGAGGCAGCGATACGCCGGACTCTTCGCTACTCGGTCCGTACGTCCGCGCTGCACTTTCACAATCAACTGTACGGCGGGGTCGACGAGTACGGCCTGCTCGGCTCGTGGCTGACCGACCTCCTCAACACCAGCCAGTAAGTCTTCCGCGGTGAGGCTTATCGCCAGTCTGCCGCTCTCGACCTCCTTGGACCGATAATCGGTCATTGTCGCGATCTCCGGGATTTTCCAAGAGAGCGCGGTTCCGCGTCTCATCGCGATATCGGCCGATACGCGACGAGCCGCTATCGCTCGCGGGCCGATACGCCGGATTCGGGTCGCGATCTCGATCGCGATATCGATATCGATATCTCTACCTCGGTCTGCCCTCGGCGACAGGTACACCTACGAGGTGGCCCCGGTGTTCGCGGTGACGGAGCGCCGAATGATAGACCGATGCCTCGAGCTGGTAGGCTACCCCCCGGCACCGAGGGCCGACGGACTCTTCTGCCCCGGCGGGAGCCTCTCCAACATGTACGGCATGACCCTCGCGCGATTCGAGAAGTTCCCGAGCGTCAAGAGCACCGGCCTCGCCGGCCTGCCGACTCTGGTCTGCTTCACCAGCGAGGGTGGCCACTACTCGATCAAGAAGGGGGCCCACTGGCTCGGCCTGGGCACCGATCACGTGCGCGAGGTGAGCCCCGGTCCCGCGACTCGCGACCTCTCCGGAGGCGACCAACCGACCCCGATGCCTTCGACGTTTCAGGTAAGGACCGACGACGCCGGTCGCATGCTCCCCGATGACCTGCGGGCGGCCATCGCCGAGGAGAGGAGTCGAGGACGAGTGCCGCTCCTCGTGAACGCGACCTGCGGCACCACGGTTCTCGGGGCGTTCGACCCGCTGCCGGAGATAGCGGCCGTTTGCCGCCAGGAGGGCCTCTGGATGCACGTCGACGTTCGTACCGTTTTTTCTTTTTCTTTTTTCTCTCAAGCCGCAAAGTCGGCCGATCCGCTAAGGCCCCTCGACGGACGAGAGCACCCCCCCCCGAAACCGAGATAACGAATGTTGCAGGCCTGCCTGGGCGGTACCCTCCTGCTCTCCGAAAAGTATCGAGACCGTCTGAAGGGTATAGAGCTGTGAGTATCGTCTCGACGTTGCGCTCCATCGAGAAGGCAAATACACAAATCCGTGCTCCTTTCGTTTCCGGTCGCGCGCGGTCTAGCTCGGACTCCGTGGCGTGGAATCCTCACAAGATGCTCGGGGCCCCGTTTCAGTGCTCGGTCTTCCTGGTGAAGCGCGAGAACGCTCTCCTCGAGGCGAATCGGGCCAACGCCAATTATCTATTCCAGTCGGACAAGCCGTACGACGTCGCCTGGGACACGGGGGACAAGAGCGTGCAGTGCGGACGAAAGGTAATTCTCGATTGCAGCGCGATTCTCGCATAGACCGACACTCACGGAGGACGATCGATTCAAGGTCGACGCGTTCAAGCTCTGGCTGATGTGGAAGGCGCGGGGCACCACGGGTCTCCGCGACTCCGTCGATCGAGCCATGTCCATGGCGGAGTACTTCCTTCGGGGAATAGAGGCGCGCGAGGGCTTCCGGCCGCTTCTGCCGCGATACGACTGCTGCAACGTCTGCTTCTGGTGCGTACCGTCGCGCTCGACCTCCGACCCTTCACCCCTGCCCCTTAACCCCAACGGCGCTTCCAGGTACGTGCCGCCGAGCATGCGCGGACGGAAGGAGACTGCCGACTGGTGGAAGCGAATATACGAGATCACGGCAAAGATCAAGGATCGCGCCATGCTCGAGGGTTCTCTGATGATCGGCTACATGCCGCTCTCTCACAAGCATCTCGGAAACTTTTTCCGCATGGTCGTTACCTGTCATCCTCCGCCGACGGAAGCCTCGATGGACCACGTGATCGAGCAGATCGTCGAGTTTGGCGCCGACCTCTAGCGGATCGTCGCTCGGGAACGAGTCCGCTCGCTCCCACCCCTCGTCGCCCCCCGCCCCTATTTGTATTGCCGCTGTCTGCGTTGCTGCGATTAAAGACATTATTCTTATAATTATCGTTTCTGCTGTTATCGCTACTGACACCACCGCCATCATCGTCATCATTGTCGTTATTATTGTTATAATTATTATTATTATTATTATTGTTGTTATCATTGTCGTTGCTGCTGTTGCCGTTGTCGGGTCTTTATCGTTGCCGTTTTCGCTGTTGCTGCGATCGCTCGCTTACCCTCGACAAAAAAAGATTATTCGCGTAGCGCTCGGTTGTTTTGCTTCGATCGCGATAACACGCGGAAACGAAAAGATGCAGGGTTAGCTGCGCGTTTAAAGAATAGTACGACCTTGGAAGACTGCGAGACATTTTTCACGGTCGCGCGTCGCGCGTTTCGCGTCGATGCGCGCGCATCGAACGCGACGCGTCATGGCATTCGGACATCCACTCCCACAGACACGCTCGCACGCACTCGATCCTTGACATTCGTATTTTACGCCCAATTTGCCGCGGATTCGTCAAACTCACGATGCGTTTATGTACAGTTTCGCGTAATGGCACTTTCGTGATACTCGATCTAGGTCTACCTCCGGGCGGTTGCCGCGCGCATTCGCGAAATCGCGCGGCCTCGCGTATATACAGGTCGAGGGAACGGGCCGCGTCGCGCGATTCGGCGCGCATCGCGACCGATCCTCGAGAGTCGGCCGGTCGACAGGGCCCCGTTCTGGCGGAGTCCGTCGCGCTCCTCCGTCTTTCTCCGCCCGTCGTCCGGCGAAAGTAAAACAAGCGACGCGGTCCCTCGCGCGTCCTTCGGCGGGTCGATCAGTAGTACTTGTCCTGATCCAAGTCGGCGCGAATGTGCTGCTGACCGTGGCTGTTGCGCTTCAAGGTGGCGGACTCGTAGTCGAGGCTCTTCGGATAGAGCTTCGGGCTGCCGAGACCGTTTACGTTTGGATTGTTCTTTCCGCGAAGGGTGCCGTTCCCGTTGGTGCTGCCGGAGAAGCTGGGCTGCCGTTTGGCGTTCACCTGTCGAGAGAGAGAGATGCCTCGCGGATAACGGATAACGAGCAACGAACGAAGCGAGGCAACGTGCAACGAGAGACCTCGGGCTTACCTCCTTCAGTGGGACGGTGACGTAAGAGTTTTGCTTGCTGATGTAGTGCGGGCTACCGGGTACCTGGGGCTTTCGTCGTTTCAAGTACCAGAAGCAGAGCACCGCGGTCAAGACGAATCCCACGACGAATCCTACGGCGCAGCCGACGGCGGCGCCCACCGTGACGCCGGAGCGCTCGACGCTCGAGGGCAGAGCGTTCGCGTCTGAAAGCGGAGAGAGAGAGAGAGAGAGAGAGGGGGTAAGGTGGGAGAGTTCCCCGATTGGCCGAGTCGGCGCGTCGGTGACGCGACCGGGTCGCTGCGGGCTCACCGTTGCTCCCGCAGTCGGGCAAGCAGTCGCGGGTCTCTCTGGCCGGTCCCTGGCAGAATCCGCTTCCGTGGCGAAGGCACTGCCGTTTCCGATGCTGCTGCCGGTCGGCGTCGCAGGGCGTCCAGCGGGACCAGGTGTCCCAGCCGACGAGGGACTCGCAGCCGGCCCTCTCGCAGGTCTCTCTGACGAGTCTCGGCCCGTCGCAGGCCTCCGGGCCGAGGCACTCCCTGGTGCGGGTGCGCACGCCGACGCCACAGGAGGCCGAGCATTCGGACCAGTCGGTCCAGCAGGACCACTGGCCCTCGGCTCCGCCGGCGGCACCGCCGACGGCACCGACGGCGCCGTCAACGCTGCCGACACCGGCGACTCCTCCGACGCTGGCGCGACAGGGCTGGGCGTTGCAGACTCTGCTCTGGAGAGCGGGGCCGACGTCGCACGGCGGAAACTCGCACTGTCTCACCTGCGGGGATAGGCGAGGATGAAGAAACGGCCGCGCGGGCTCGCCGGAAGGAGAGGCGGGGAAAGTCGAGAGGGTGACGTTACCCTGTGCTGCGATCCTCCGCCGCAGGGGCGATCGCAGGCGCGCCAGGAGGACCACTCGGCCCATCCACCGTCGGCGATCACCTCCGCGTATCCGGTCTGACCGGCCCCGAGTCTCGCGTAGGTTCCGTCGCCTCTACAGTAGCGCTCCTCCTCCTTGGCGAGCTGCACCCTCACGCTGGACGGGTCGTCGGTCTGGGCGCGACAGCTGAAGCGAAAGCGCTTCTCCACGTATCCCAGGCCTCCGAGGCCGCCCGGCTGCGTGCTCGCGTTCACGGCCAGCCACGGGGTCCACCCGGAGTACCGTTTCGTTTCCACGCACTGACGCTCGTTGCACTCCTCCACCTGAAATCGATCGATCGAGAACGATCCCGAGCGTGTCCGGACGGACGGGCCGCGAGTCCGCCTTCGTCGCGGGACTCACCTGAAAGTCGCAGCCGTTGCACTCGACGACGGTGGATTTCCGCGGCGACGATACCTCGCACGTTCGTCTCCTTATTCTTATTCCTGCGAAGGAGAGGTCGAATGAGACGAGGCGATCGACCGGCGGCGGCGTCGCGGCGCAGAAACGATCGGGAGGCTACGTACCGCCGTTGCAGGCCCGCGAGCACGAATTCCAAGGCCCCCAGGCGGACCACTGGCCGATCTGAGGCGGCGGAGGGATCTTCGCGGGCGCGGGACACGGCGGCAGGTCCAGGCAAACGGCGTTGTCGTGGTCGTGTCCGACGCAGACTCGTCCACCGAACGCGGGAGCCGGATTCGTGCAGGAGCGCCGACGCGTCTTCATGGCGAAGCCGCAGGTCTGCGAGCAGTCCGACCAGGCCGACCAGGCCGTCCACCCTCCGTGAACCGTGCAATTGGAGACCCGTACTCGCGCACCCGTACAGTCCGCGCCACCGTGCTGCGGAGGTGGATTGTCGCACTCCCTCGTCTGACACTGGCAGCTGTCGGTGCTCTGCGACAGAAAAAAGATCTCTCTCTCTCTCTCCCTCTGTCTATCCGTTCTGCGTGGAGGCGATCGGCGATCGGTGCCGGCGACCAACCTCGGCGTGATCGGAACGAGAATGCGCGTGCAAACGAGCGTGTCCGGGGGAATACTGCTCGGCGGAACCGTGCTGGCAGGGAGACCACGGGCTCCAGGCGCTCCATCCGCCGTCGACCGGATCGGTGAGTACGGGACACTTTGTCGCCTCCTGATGCCAGTGATTGGCCAAGTGATTCTGCTTGGGGGCCTGGGCGCACTTCATGAGGTGCTCGTTCCAGCCGCAGTAGGGCTCCTGAGCGTTCAGGCAGGCCTGTCGGTTGCGGTGCCGATGACACTGAGCGGCCGGAATCCTGCGGGGAGAGAGGAACACGGCCGGTCAGTCTCTGCGTCGACGAGACGGGCGCAGAGAGGGTGAGAGAGAGAGAGAACGCACCTCAGCAGGCCGACCTCGGTGCCGACGTAGAGGCTCTGGGTGTCCTTGAGGAACTGAAGGATCGTCGGCATCGAGGGCAGGGGACCCCAGACCTCGACGATGCAGGTCTCCCGAGTTCGGGGCAGAACGGAGATCTTCTTCACGAGACCGCTGTCCGTGGCGACGTAGAGGACGGTGACGGCGCGATGGAGCTTGGTCGGGGTGACGTCGACCGCGATGTGCGTGAATCTCTCGAGAACGGCGGTGCGTAGGGGCTCCCTGGTCGTTCCCTGGACGGCCTCGTCCATCAGCTGATACCGCTGAGTGTCGAGGATGTCGTGCGGGGCGACGTTGGAGGGCGAGCCGCACCGCTGCCGGTCCCGATGGGAAACCGTCTTTCTCTCCCAGGCGGCACCGGAGTGCTCCTGATGCTTGAACGGCCCGTCGAAGCTGGCCGCGATGGCCGACAAGTTGAACGCGCAAATGGCCGATCCGGCGATACCGTTTCTGAAAGGATGCCGATCGTCAGGCTTACGAGCCTCCCTCGACCTATCTCGCGCGCCTATCCCGGGGACGGGGGACCGCTCGACGGTATCGACCGTTCCGACGAGCCGACACCTACCTGCCGGTCTCCCCTCCGTCATCCTCCTCCGTCGGGGCGTCGGTGGCACGGACAGAAGAGAGCGATTTTTACGACTACGGTGGAATCGACGGGTAGGGGGGAATACTCACATCGGCGTCGAGAAGGTCGCGTAGACGACGCTCTCCTCGGGGTGGTAGACGGCACCCTGAATCTCGTCGTAGTAGAAGGGAAATTCACCGGGGATCGAGCAATTGAGTCGAGCCTTGCCGAAGGTCGTCCACACGTCCTTCATCATGATCTGCCCGCCCCGATCGTTCTTGCAGACTCGCGCTATCCTCGAGTAGATTTTCTGCGGAAAGAAAGTGCGCGTCGAAGCGAGACAGCCGACGGGGAATCGTCGTCTCGAGAGGTCCCTTGCCCCCTTACCTTGCCGCAGTTTATGTACTCGACCGCCGTCTCGCGAAAGAGAAAGTAGACGTGGTCCTCGGTCTCGAAGCTGCCGACGAACTGCGGATCGTTGAGCCACCTGCGAGAGCCGAGGCAGAAGTGATCCGTCGTACGTCTCGATCGTCTCTACCGCGTATCGGTCGGCCGCGGAAACTCACCTCGAGTCGTACTGTCGCGTTCGCAGGCTCGGAGAGGCGAGGGTCCTGCAGATGGCCGGATCGGAGCCCGAAAAGTCGGTCGACGATCCGGCGAAGAGCCCGCCGGTCGATCCCCGGGCCAGAAGGGCGGTCGCGTTCGCGCGCGGCGAGTACGGGCACATGGCGGCGCCCGGCATCTCGCTGGTCACGCTTCCGATGTTCTCGATCTGCGAACGCAAGCCGTCGGTTGAGAGAGGAGGAGATCGGCCCGGCCGCCGATTCGCCGGCCACCACCTACCTCTCTCCACGTGCATCGGGGGCTGAAGGCGTAAGTGCCGCAGGTGAAGAGGCTCTTGCCGTTGCTCAGGAGAACCTTCACGTAGTTTCGACAGTCCTCCTCGGTCTGTCCCTTGTTCTGACAGACGTTGATCTTGTCCTCCGGGGCGGCCCATGCGGCGTGCTCGAGGGACGTCAGGGACGTCAGGGTCAGCCGGTACAGATTGTCCCTGTAACGGCAAACGCGATCTGTCTCGCCGATCGATCTCTCTCGGCCGGCGTCGGAGATCGGCGAACGATCTGGCTCTCCGTCTCCGATTCGATCCAAGGAGAGCTTGCCCCGGTGGCAGCGAAGCATAAACGGCGCCTACGCGGAGCGAGCGTGGAACCCGCGACGCCCGTTTTCTCGATCCTCCCGATGCGCGAAGCGAGGGAGCATCCGTACGAGGCGTCGCGACGACCCTTCGGAGGCCGAACGGCCGGCTCTCCGGGGAGGAGCGCTCCGCCGGAGTTATCCTTCGCACGGACGGAGACCGGCCTGCCTGTCCGTCTCTCCGTCTCTCCGCCGATCTACCTGCCCGTCCGCTTACCTGTCCTACCTGCCCTACCTGCCCTACCTGCTTTTCAGCCTACCCGACCAGCCCCGCCGTACCCCTCCCCGGCCAACCATCGCAACCCCCCCCGTTCTTCCGCCACTGCCGCCGCTCCTGCCACCGCTCCTGCCACCGTCGATTTGCGATCGCGCTCCGCTCGCGCGATTATCCGAGAACAAGAGCTATTGCGTACACGCGCAGGACACGCTGGCGCCGTCTCCGACATTCTCCCGCTTCCTTCTCCGGTATTCCGTCCTTTCGAAAACCTGGCGCCAGTTGCACGCTCGACGCCGCGAGAGACTCTCTTCCACGTCGCCCCTCTGCCCTCTCCGTCCGTCGCGCTCCCGCGTCCCAGGGCCCGTTTGGTCATCTTTTTCCCGTGGAAAATCGTCGATGCCCCGGCACGCGAATTTCCAACGGCCAGGACAGGGACACGGGGGCAAAATTTCGCGGGGCGTTCGTCGCGAAGGCGCGGTGGGTCGTCGGCCAGCGGTATCGGGAGCGCGCGCGCGCACGCGCGTAGGCGCGCGAGTAGAGGCTAATAACCCTCTTTTCTATTAATAGAAGCCGCACGGGGGCGTACTCTCCTTTCCACCGATCGACCGATCGACCCCGATCGGTGCCTCGACGACTCGATCGGGGTGAATTTCACCGATGGATCGCCGACAAGGCACGGAGCTTCCGGACGCGTCCTTGACCTCCGAGCGTCCCGAGCCGAGGCCCGCCGAAGAGACGCCCGAGCCAATTTGGCGATCGTCCAGAATTGCGAATTTCACGCTTCGACTCGTGGGGAGCCATCCCGACCGTCTCAACGTCCACCCGAAATCCCCTATACGTACCGTGCTCCAACGACGACCTGCTGCCTGGCGACGTCGAACAGTAGCTGCGAGTACGTGGTCACGCCCTCTTCGCGAAACATGCTACCGTCCGTCAGATCTGCAACACGCAAGTAGTTTATCGTCGGCGAATCGCCCGGGGATCGAGAGGACCCGGGCTGGGGTCCTCGAGGCAGGAGGAAGCGGACGCGGGGACGGGAAGACGCGAAGACGCGAAGCCGGAAAACGATGCGAGAGTCGTCGTCCTCCCCTTCGACCACCTCGACTCGTACGTGGAATTGTTTTTCCTCGATCCAGCGACCGGTTGGACGGCGTCGAGATCTCGACTCGCTCGGGTAGCGGCAAATCGACCGCGCTGAACCGCGCCATCTGCCCTGCATCGAACAGGTCCGAGGCGACCTCCGTCCGCCGATTCCGTCGACCCGCCGGCGAGGCGCCATCGTTGTCGGAGGAGAGCGAGTCGTCGGAGGATCGCGCGGGGCGAGTTTCTCGGGTATCGGCTTCCTTGGTTTCTTCCGTTTCTTCTCGTCTTTCGGCCGGTTAGTCGAGAGTGAGGCACGATTTCAGGGAGGTAGGAGCGCATATCCCGCGGTCATCGTGGCTCTCTGCTGGGCCGCGTTCCCGCTTGCCCACGTACGTGCACATGTGCATGCATGTACGTTGTCACGCGGCTCGCGTACGACGCGGGCCCACGAGCGGAGCCAGGCTCGAGTCGAGCTCGCGTCGGAGCGGAGATAGGCAGGGGCCGGCTCCCAGCGAGCGCCCAGCCAGGTCCCAGCGAGCTCCCAGCGAGTTCCCAGCCGGGCCGCAGCCAGGCCCGAGGTACGAGCCACGGTGGACGCGCGTCCCTGTATCTCGTATCTCGTACGTGTGCTTATAAGTAGATACGTGTGGGACGTGCGGGCCCCAGTTAGCATAACCTGATCTCGAAGGTCTCTCCAACGTCCTCCCTTCGCTCCGCCGTAGCGGCTCTCAAAGGCGCGCGCGGTGCTCTTCTCTCCCGGACGACCTCCTCCCACCCCCACGCCCCACCCCGCACGCACGCACGCACGCACGCACGCACACCCATCGTCGTTCCTCTTTTCTCCTTTCTCGGAGACAAACGATGCCACGAAGGTAACGAGAGAACGAGCCTCTCGGTTCGCTCCCGCGGTGGACTCGCGATGCACCGGAGAGGAAAGCGCGACCGCGAGGGTGGACGCTCGTGGTTGACTCGCGCGAGCGCGGACCACCGTCCATCTTTCGAGGACCAGCGTCGGGCCTCCCGCGTTTCGTTCGAGGAGCCTTCGAGTCGGGCGTCGCGCGACCCTAAACGAGAAAGGAGAGGAGATGGGAGGGGAAGAGAGCAGCCATAGGTGGGACAAATTCGCGCGAGGCCGCGCGTGCCGACGCGTGCCGGTGCCGGCGATGGCGGCGACGGCTGCGACGGTACCGGGGAATCGGCCCACGCACCCTGGGCTCCTTTCTTCCGTCTCTGTCGACACTCCCGACTCTCCGGAGAAGAGGAGACCCGCGACTCTCGTCATTCCCCGAGCAGGATCGGTTCGCTCGTTTCTTCGACGACCGCGCTCGACCGGTCTCGCAATTTTCTCTCCGTTTTCGAGACGGAAAGCGGCGGGGGCCGACTCGATTCCTTCTCGCGGCGCCTGCGGTCGCGGGAGAGTCGTCGTCGTCGTCGTCGTCGAAGGAGTCGAGGCGAGGATGAAGGGAGGGGGAGAGAGACCGGAAGGTTTTCCTAAGAATTTTCCCCAGGAGCGGGCGTGACGTTGGTCCTCGACGGGCTGCGCTGTACGCGGATCATGGATCACGGATGACGGCGCGTCCCACGTCTCGGTCGGGTCGCCTCTCGCCCACGCTCGAGGAGGCGCGTCTCCTCGGGAAAGGAGACGAGCGATCGAGTCTGTCGTGGGGGAGGATCGACCGTTAGGGGGGGGGGTTCCTTCGGGCTCCGGAGGATCCCCGATGTCTTACCTTCGTAGGAGATGTGCCGAAAGTCCACCGCCGCCTGAAGGATCCCGAGCAGCGCCTCGAGGATCGCCGCGAGCAGCAGCCACCGCTCCATTTCGCCGGAACTCGAGTTACCGGAGGACTCTGACCCTGCGAATCAAACGACAAACTCCGTCAATTTATCGTTTCCGGCCACTGGCCCCGCTCTCCGTATCCCTGCGTGGACGAGCGTGGCTCCCGAGGGACGACCGGGACGTCCGGGAGCGGAGAGATCGATTCCGCGGGATGGACGGAACGCGGCTCCGGGCTTCGCAAAAACTTTGAGAATCGGCGTTCTTCCGCCGTGCTCTTCTTCCGCGAGTTCTCCGAGTTAACCGAAAGAACCGGCGAGGTCGAGCCGAAGCGGAGCCACCCCTCGGTCTCGGAGGATTCGTCGGACCGGCCCTCTTCGTCTATGAATAGACGTCGGGGCTTCCAAGGACGCGAACGCTGAGAAAATAGCGGACCCACGTGGTTCCGTCCCGCGGGCCGTCGGTCGCGTCGGCCGCGCTCGCGATCGTTTATTTCGGCCCGACGCACCGGGGGAGGAGGGTCGCCGGGCCTTCCGCGCGGAGAATATTTTCGTTCCCGGAAGGTTCGCGCGATTCGGGAGGATCTTTTCGTCGACTCCGCGGTGGTCGCGCTCATTCCGCTCGCGCCCAAACTGTCCGCGGCGTCACGGTGGTCTTGAAATCCTCCGGAGGAACATCAGGTAGGTCGTAAGCTCGCGAACACCGAACGGAGTATTCGAAGAGTATCTCTCTCTCTCTCTTGCTTTTCTCGCAACTCTCTTCGCGCTGGGTGTGGCGCTCTCTTTCTCTCTCTCTCCCCGTCTCGTTCGGTCAAAGCCTCCCCCCTCGAAGCCGAGAACGGCACGCACCGCACGGTCGGCGTCGACCGGGACGCGATTTATCTCGGTCCGTGCTCGGAGCCGCTCGAATCGCTCGAACCGCGAGTAGGTTGAAAGTACGAGCAAGGAGGCACGTCGGCGCGCGCGCGGGTGCGCGAGTGTGCGTGCGCGCGAGAAATTTTATGGGAGCGGGTCGCCAAACATGGTAACGCGACCGCGACTTACCTCCCCGAAGGCTGACGCTTCGGGGAAGACGAGTCGCTCGACGGACGCGTCCTGCTCGGGGCCCGAGGAAGCTCGATTCCTCTCGACGCGGCGAAACGAGGCTTCGAGCCGGACAAATTGCTCGCATCGCCTCGGAGAAGCCGAAGGGATCGCGGAGGCGACGCGATCGCGACCAACGAATCGCGCCGCCTCGAGGAAATCCGGCCGGTTAATAACGGTGCTCGGTGGAGGATGCGCGGGGGCAATGCCGTACATCGATTTCGCTCCGAGTGGAGGAACGCGAGAGAAAACCGATAAGAGAATCGGCGTCGATCCGTCTCCTCCGGCGACCCTCGCTCGCCTCGCTACGCCGCGCCACGCCTCGACCGATCTTCTCGCCTTGCCTCCTCGCCTCTCCTCCTTTCCGGACCGAACCGCCGACTTGCGGTTTCGAGCGAACAAATCTCTCCCCCTCTCGCGGTTCTCCCGAGTTCGAGTGCGCCGGAACGATCCGTCTCCGGTCGATGAGCTTGGCGCGAAGCGCGAGACGAAGACGGTCGGCCGAGTCGACGAGGCTGCGTCTTCTTCGAGGATCGCTTCCGACGGTCTTCACCGCGGCAGAGAGTTCGCCTCTCCTGGCCCCGGTGAGATCGAGAGGGGGAGAATTCCAAGAGTCCCCGCGTTGATGCTCGCCCGTTGCCCGACGAGCGTTAAGCTCGGCTCTTAGGTACGAGACAGTTGGCGCGTATCTCCCGGCGAACCAACCTCGCCTTATCGCGCCAACGTTTTCTTTATCGTTGCGCCGGTCGACGCTCGGAGAATCGTTTATCTTCGAGGAGCGCGCGGTCTCCCCCGATTCCAGCGACAAGGAGCGAGGAGGTGGCGCGACGCGGTGTGACCACGAAGAGGCAACGAGGTAGCGGCGAGGTAGCGGCGAGGTTGCCTTGCCGCGGGCGAGAAAGTGCCGAGCGCGCCTACCGAGCCGGTTCGCGCTCCCGCGGCGCCTCTGCGCTCGGCCGCGACGGCCACCGAATCGCCGAGTCCGGAGGGCTCCCCGAGGGAAGCTCCCGGGGTAGAGCGGACGGAGAGGGATTCGCGGAAGGCCGGCCGAATCGGGAGAAGAGGTTCGCACAGGAGCCCGCGAGCAGGAGGTTGTAGGCCACCGCCTTATACGGATCCGTGGAGCGCGCCGCTAAGGAGAGTTCGTCCGAGAGCGTTGTTCGGTCGAAAAGGAAAGACGAGAGAAGACCGGCAACTCGGAGACCCGTTGCGGCCACCTCGAGTAGGGCGAGCGGACGCGCGCCGAGCGATCCGCGCGAGCCTAACGAGCCAAACGAGCCGGCGGAGCCGAAAAAGAAACGGGGACTCTTCCGAGTCGAGACGGGACCTGAAACGGTCGCACCGAGCGCAACGACCGCCCGCGCATACAGGATTACGGGAATCCGCTTAAACTTCTGCCGGGCGTGTCGGTCGTCCCTATTTCTTCCTTCGCCCGTTGCGCGCCAACGGAAAAACCCACGGTCGTCGGCAGGCAATGCCGAGGCGCCGAAAGGATCGGTCACCCGAACGCCGATCCTCGACGCAGCGAAGCCGTCCTCGTTGCCTCGTTACTGGCCGAGCGAGCGAGACGGTTCGAGGCGGACGAGGACCGATCGTTCCCGTCGCGCTCCATCGTCGTCTCAGCTTCCTCGTTTCTTCGGACTCTCGCTGACTGAACGTCGACGCGCGAATCGGCGCCCCCGCCCCCCTTCGCTCCGTCTCGACCGGCTGCTCGGACGAAGCGAGCAGAGCGGAGAGAGCGCACGGAACGAAGAAGAGCGACGGTCTCGTCTCCCTCGTCGATGCGCGCTCTCCTCGTGCCGATGGTACGCGCGTCTCGCCTCTTCGTCTCTCGCGAGACGTCGACGCTCGCGGACTTGGACCAACGATTTCACGCCCCCCCCCCCCCCCCCTAAAGCGACGAGTAACGCGAAGGCGCGCTCGAAGAATCGATCGCGTTCGATCCACGGGACGTTCCGTGTTCTCGATACCGCCCCGGAACGGACCTCGTAGAAACTTCGAACCGCGGGGGCGCCCAAAGGAGGACGCTTTTTCGGGAGAGTCGATCAGGACGAGAGAGGATGCCGAGTCAAAGACCTCGTCGTCCCAGCGACGACGAGAAAGCGCCGATGGATGTATTTGCGAGAACCGTCCGGACGATCGATCACCGCCCCGATCGAGCGCGTCGATCTTCTCTTTGCGCGCGATACTCACCGATCTTGGTATCGAGAGCGAGAATCAGATCTCCTCGGCTCTCACGGGGGCCGTCCTCCTCTCCATCGATCTCGGCATGATCGACGATCGACGATCGACGATCCACGATCCACGATCAACGATCGATTTCCTCTCTCACACCTCTTTCGCGCAAATCACCGACGCGTGCCACAAAAAACTTTTTCCTCGCTCTCCGAAATGGATGTATCTACGCGAGACGAATTCGTTCCTCGTTTGTTTACAACGGAACGGCAGGGACGAAGGGAGGGAGGAATAGGGGGACTTTGCGATCGAAATCGATCACGCGCGATCAACACCGAACAACCTTCGACGGCCGAGCATCGACTGAAGCCACGGTAAGCCGGCGGTCGGGGAGGCTCGGGAAACGAGTCGAGTCGAGTCGAGTCGGGTCGAGATTCACCGAGATTGGCCGAGAACGGTTCGGAGAGTTCGGTGCGTCTACGGTGGCGCCGATCGCTCCGCCGTCGCTGCGCGATCGTCGTGACTTTCGTGAACGGCAGAAATGGAAAGGGACGGCCGTCCGCCGCGTTCCGAGTGTCGAACGGTGCGGCAGATGGCGGTATAGGCCGGCGCGGCCTCTTCGAATTCTCGCCGCGCCTCCGAGGGCCAAAGGGCCGACGGAAAGCGCGTCCGAGGATGCGCGCAGCGAGCGAGTCGACCGACGGACGATCGGAGACTGAAATGTCAATTGAGATGCCGACGAGGCAGGAAGGAGCAGGCCGTCGATCGTCGATCGTCGATGGTCCACTCGCTCGTCTCCTCGCGGGATCGAATTTTCCGGATATCCGACTTTTCGCGCCTCGCGGTCGACGAATGGTCGAGAACGGATCGCGAGTGCCACGTCCGCCCCGGATCCGCGTCCGTAGGCGTCCATGCGGAGAACGCGCGCCGCCTTGGAGAGCTGTCGGCTCGCGTAGCTGCGATAGAAGGGGAAAAGCGCAGACGCTCTACCCGCTCGCGAACACTTCGATCGTCACCGGCTGGAAAATCTCGGTTCGCTCGATATCGGCTGCTCGGCAATACCGAGTCGTGCTCGACGCTGTTTGGCGATATAGCCTGCGAGCCGTTGCGTCGTTACGTCGGAGATCGAAGCGAGGAAAGAGAGGATGAAAGGATCGGGGCTTGGGCTCGCGGTGCTCCTCGGATCGTTGCTCTGCAGGTCAGTCGATCGATACCGTTTTTCTTTTTGCGCCGTTGCGAGAGTCGCCCCTCGCGCGCCGCTCGATTCGCGACTGCCTCTCGGATTTCCCGGGGCTGGAAGGAGGCGAGAGGGAAATTCCGTAGGAGCCGTTTCAACGACTTGTGTCGCGTTTGCAGCGTCACCGAGGGCCAGGGTCCGTTTTCGAGCGACTGGCTGAGTGGCACGCTCGACGGTATCCGCGAAGCCAATGGCCAGATTCAACGAAACGTCCACCGATTGAGGGAGGACATTTTGGCGAACGTCGCGGCGGAGATCGAAAATGCAAAAACAACCGCTGGTAAACTATTTACGGTTCAAACGCTCGACGACCCGACGATCTCGTATCGCGCAAACCCCTCGACGTTTTTGAGACCACCGCTCGCGACGGATCGCGAGAGCCGATCGGTTTCCAGTCGATGTGGCAGTGGTCGCGGAACATTGTGCCACCGTCCACACGAATCCTTTCACCGTCGGCCGCGTAATTTCTTTTCTCCGTCCTTGGAGGAAACCGCGGTTTATACCGTTTTGCGCTCGAAAGGGAAAGGTCGTTTCCGAGAGATCGAACGGACCCTCGACGTTCCTTTCCTCGCGACGGAAAGCGCTCGTAGATGAATCGGAATCGGATCTGTTGCAGACGGAGGGACCGGCTTTACCGGCATTACCGGTCAGACCGGCGGCGTCGTCGTCAACGGCGGAGGCGCCACCAGGATCTCCGGAGTGGTGTACGATTCGCAGAAACGACCCTTTTACAGGAACGTCGTGGATACCGCGGAGAACGGGATTCTTCGACATTCGGACACCATCTACGATCCCAGGAGAAATACGACCCGAGAGTATGGATACACGTTAAACCTGGACGACCCGGCGGCCGAGCCGGTGCCGATCGAGACCCCAAAGTCTCGAAAGCGCCGAGAACGGGTCTAAACGGCGCTCGACACCAATCCCACCGACGACCGATCTTCGTTCTTTTCGATTCCATGTAGAGAATAAAACCGTTATTGCATCTTCGCGTCGAGAGTTTTCGACTCCCTGATCCGCCTTTTCCTCTCCATCTACCCCGGAGACTCGTCATTCTCGATCCTCGATCCTCGATAATCGTGCGGAGCGATCGTTAGGAGAGTCGACGCCTGAACGGCCCGTGTCCGGACGTCGAGAGCCGCAGAGAGGGTTGCGTCGGAGAGACGCAAGATTCCTATATAAGCGTCGGTCGCTCTCTTTTCGGCGTCTTTGGCCGTCGTTCACGGAATCGTTAGGTTCGATCGTGTCGCGCATTTCTCACGCCGATCCGTTCGCGAAGGTTCTCGTAGATGGGGAAGCGAGGCGGCTCGGCTCGATTGCGGAGAGTGGCAGTGGTGGTGACGTTGCTGTTGACACGTTCGAGCGCTCTTTCCCGCGAAGATGACCTACCCCTCGACGAGGAGGACGCGACGCGTAAGTACTCGTCTCTCGAAACGCTGCAGCGGCTCGACGGGTGGACGGGCGGGCGGACGGAGACTAATCGGTATCGGGGAGGTTCGATCGGGTTTGAAAGTCGAGCGGGCGAGAGATTTGATTCCACCGTGCCGGTGGAGCCGAGGGAACGTGGCCGGGAGACGAGAGCGTCGGGAACGTCGGTCGAGTCTAACGCCCCGATTCCCCGTTATCCGGGGATCGATGGTAACGCTCGGGTCCTCTATCCTCAGCCAAGGCCGGTGATCTCCCGTCCTTGCACGCGATCCGTCCTACCGGAGGGGAGGATGGCGAGGGCAGAGCCAAGGATTCCCGAGGCTCCGGATCCCGGGGTTGCGGAACGACCGGCAAGAGCGGAACGAGGCTGGTCGGTGGCCGACCGGCCGATCCCGGCGAGTGGCCCTGGATGGCGGCCCTCCTCAGGCCAAACGCCGGCCAATACTGCGGCGGGGTCCTCGTGACCGACAGGCACGTCCTCACCGCCGCCCACTGCGTCTACAGGTGAATAGGTCGCGTCGCGAGACGTCGTGTAGCCAACGTCCACGGGACTCCCTCTTTCGCAGGTACAGATCCCGCGACGTGACCGTTCGCCTCGGGGAGTACGACTTCGCGACGCTCGGCGACAGCAGGTCCCTCGATTTCCCCGTCTCGGAGATCCGAGTGCACGAGGAGTTTGACCACGCGTCGTACGAGAACGACATCGCCCTGCTAAGGATCTCTCGACCGACCATCTTCGACGATTACGTTTGGCCGATATGTCTTCCCCCGATCGATCAGAGGTTCGAGAACAAGAGCGCTATCGTGATCGGTGAGTGGAGGTTGGGAGGGAAGGAAGCGGCGCGGTAACGGAGACGGCATCTCTCAGGTTGGGGCACGCGATTCTACGGAGGACCCGCGAGCACGGTTCTGATGGAGGTCGGAGTGCCGATATGGCCACGGGAGAGGTGCGTCCGCAGCTTCGCTCAGCGTATACCCGAAACGGCCATGTGCGCTGGAGCGTACGAGGGGGGTCGGGACGCCTGTCAGGTAAGAGAGAGAGAGAGAGAGAGAGCCAGCACGCGGCACGCGGCCCCTCGGCTCGGGAGTCTGACCCGCTTGATCGTCGCGAAATCGACAGGGGGACTCGGGCGGGCCGCTCCTCCATCGCCTCGGAAACGGCAGGTGGGTCAACGTTGGAATAGTATCCTGGGGCGTGCGTTGCGGCGAGCCCGGCCATCCTGGAATCTACACAAGGGTCAACGCTTACCTCGACTGGATATTCGCGAACGCCGTCTTCTGATGGTCTCTTCATCGACTCTTCATCGATTCGCGGAGAGGAACTCCAATGCCCGAGGACGCTTTTGAAAACGATTAAACTTTATTTGAGGAATAGCGAACGTTACATCGATAAAAGACATCGACACGAGTAGAGAGATGCAGAGCTTGCTTGCTTCCCGAGACGCGTCCACCCTTTTGGCGCTCGCTCTCTCGTGCTTTCCTCGTCGATCTCTCGCCGATCCCTCGCAAATTCCTAGACTTTTTCTCAGTGTTCCCCATCGACCCGACAGCGATGACAAAGTCGATGGCGATGTCGATGGCGATGACGATGACGGCGACGACGGGCACACCGCGATCCCTCAGTGCGTTTCCCCGAGGTTCGACGGTCCAAGAGGCGCGGTGCACGAGAAAGAATCAACGAGGGAAGCCGCGTAAAGGACGGAAGAACGAAAGTGGAGGATGGGAGGGAACGCGAGTCGAGGGGATAGGAGGAGGAGAATGTTGATCGGAGGAGGCTTGCGAGACGGAGAGGCCGTTGCGCTTTCCTCCGTCGCTTCGGCGACTCCGGTGGTCCCTGTCGGCGATTATCTCGTCCCGTAATTCCTTAAGTTTACTTGGTCGAGAAAGTTTCGCTCTTTCGTAGGAGTGGACCCAAATTTCGTACAGGTTCACCCCGATCTTGGCTCTCGAATTGGCTACCCTGGACGAAAGGAGAGGACGCGCCGCGGGTGATCGGACGACGAGAGGAGAAATCCCGCGGCTGCGGAGGAGAGCTAAACCCGGGGAACGGTCCCGGTGGAACGGGCCGGCACGAGAAACGGCGAGTTCGGGCCCGTTTCCGCGTGATTCGGTAATCTCTCGCCGGTTCTTCTGCCGAGGTGACTCGGAGAAACGGCCACCATCTCTCGCGACCCGTCGCCGTCGCCGCCGACACCGTCGCTGTCCTCGTCGTCGTCGTCGTCTTCGACGACGTCATTGTCCGCCCCGGTATTCTCGTCGTCCGCGTCCTCTCCGATCCTCGAACTTCGAGACGGCGCCTGTCGGCGATGGTATCGAATCCTCCGTTGGATCTGCCGAGGCTGCTGCCTCTCCTGCTCGACCAATCGATTCGAGAGTCGCTCCGGACTCCTCGACCGAACGTTTCGTTCCTCCCGCCTCTCTCGCTCATCTATCGCTTCCACCCTGCTGCATGCGTTTGCCACCGGTCGGACTGCAACGGTCGTCGTTGCCGTCGTTACCGTCGTTGTCGTCGCCCTCGCCGCCGTTGATTCGATCCCCCTGTTTGCCGCGTTTGTCGCGCTCGTCGCGGATACCGGCGCGGCGACAATTGTAATCGTGGTCAACGTGGCGGTTGACGTCGTCGCCCCGTTGGTCGTCGTTGCCACCTTCGTCGTCGCGGTCGCGGTTGCCGGTGCCTCGGTTGCCGTGGACGCGGGGGCCCGATGGACGTCGTCGGTCGTGGGCTTCTCCCCCAGGAGCCAGTACGTGATCATCCGGCCTTTTCCCTGCACACGTCAAAGAGATGCATCGCGAGCTTTCCCGACGAATTTTAACGATCGCCGAAAGAGGTTGGTGCGCCTGACGATTGAATATTCAAAACGGCCACGTAGCGGCGTCGTTCGAGGAGGAGAGGATTCGAATGCTAATAGCACGGCCGGTCGCCCGTTAGGTGGACACGGCAACCTCGACGTTCGGCGGGGAAACTTCCAAGTCCCCCGCTCGTTTCTACCTCCTTCTCTCCTCTCTCTCTCTCTCCCTCTCCCCCTCTCACTCCCTTCCTCCTCCGGCGAACGAGTCCGTTAAACGCCGATGGCTCGCGCGCGACCTCGACCGATGAACTTTAACCCGAATATTCTCGGTCGCGGGGAAAGCGCCACGTCTTACCTTCAACGTCACCTCCCCTCTGCAAGCGAGATCGAACGTTCCAAAGGTGTCCAGGATCTCTTTCGTCTTTGGACTGACGTGGATTTTGAGAGCTGCCGTGAGGAAAGAGACTCGTTGAATCTTTCGTCGAGGAAGAAAGGAAAGCGCGAAAAAGCGAAAAAGCGAAAAAGCGAAAAAACGAGGAAACGGAGGAGGTTCGCGCTCGGAGAATGGATGGATGGATCGATCGGACGGAGGACGAGGGTAGATAGCGTTTACCTTCTCCGTTGCTCTCCATTCTCGATGCCGTGTTGACGGTATCCCCGAAGAGGCAGTACCTGGGCATCTTGAGGCCGACCACGCCGGCGACGCAGGGTCCTGAAAGGACGAGAAACTTGAGAACGCGGTGACGGCGGCGGTGACGGCGCGCAGAAAGTCGCTCGAGCTTTTCCAGCGCTTCGCGGCTCCCTTCGAGCAGCGGGAGGCCGCAGAGGGGATCTTACCGGAATGCATTCCGATGCGAAGTTTGAGCTGCTCGTTTGGCCTGTGACGAATTCTAAAGGTCATGACGGTGTCCCTGAGGGCCAAACTCATCCTGGCAATTTCCCTCGCGTGATTCGTCCCATTCCTCACCGGCAGCCCCGACACCACCATGTAGGCGTCCCCTATCGTCTCTACCTGCGCAACAACGTTCCCCCGTTAGCCCTCGTTCGGCCTCCTTCGGAATCGTTCGCGTCGCGCGAGCCCTCGCGCTATCGTCACCTTGTAAACGTCGAAATGCTCGATTATGGAGTCGAAGCAAGTGTAGAGATCGTTGAGCAGATCGACCACCTGGAGGGGCGTGCTCTCGGCCGACAGGCTCGTAAAGCCGACGATGTCGCTGAAGTAGATGGTCACCTGGTCGTACGTTTCGGCTATCACGCTCTGCCCCAGGATCAGCTGCGACGCGACGGACCTGAAAGCGAGACGAACCTGCCGAAAGTCCGCTCCGACGCGGCTCCCGTCCCTCGTGTCGCGGCCACTTACTTTGGCAGGAGCTGGTAGAGGAGTTCCTCGCACTTGCGTTTTTCCTCAAAATAGTCGGTCGTACGTTCCTCGACGAGAGTCTCCAAGTTGGTGGCGTACTGCTCCATCCGAGAGAGCAGGTTGTCCAAAATGTTGCTGCTTTCGTAGTCTCTGGAAGAGAGGGACAACCGATAGCCCTTGGAGGCGAGGATCGTCGAAGGGAAACGAAGAAGGAGCGGGGGAGGTCGTCCGAGTCGGAGATTCGCGACAGGGTTTCGTTCCAAGGTCCGGGCGGTCGATCGGTCGATCGGTCGATCCATCGAACTCTCGCCTCTCCTCGTCTGCCCTCCTGGGACCCGTTTTTATTTATTTGCATCGGAAGTAGGTCAAGCCACGGAAGAAGACGATGCGCGCGGCCGCATTTGCCACGTTTTTATCGCGAGCTAAGGTTCGCCACGCTTTACGAGAGACGTCGTTTTATTTTACGAGCCGCGGGTTTATGGGCGTCCCGCGACGGAGCCTCTCTCCGGCACCCTCTCCTCCCCTCCGTCGTCGAGTCGCGTCGTCGAATTCGCGGCCGCTCGAGAGAAGGGACAGAGTGGACGGCGATCGAGAGGTGAATTTTCCTCATTCCTCCTCGGAACAGTCGATACGGCGTGGAGGCGGCCTCGCCCTCCCGGCGGGGCACGTTTCTCGAATTCTCGGGGCGCGGGATTTTCGATCGAGCTCGGGCGAGACAATCGCGTCGATTCGGAAGATCGTCGACCCCGGAAGAAGGGAGGACAGCGAAGATTTGCCCTTCGATCGACGCGAGAGCAAAGCCCACGTACTTGGCCGAGGAGAGGGACAAGAAGGAGGAGGTGGTGGAGGAGGAGGGGAAGGAGGTCGCAGGTTTTCCGGGCGATCGGAGGAAGAGGAGGAGAAAATCGATCGAAGGGGGGCTACGGGACAGACTTTACTCACTTGTTAATTTTCCGAATGGTCTGCTTGAGAGCGGGAAAGTCCGGCCTGTCCGCCGCGTCCTGCGCCCAGCATCGCCTCATCAGGCTGGCGACCTGTCGCGTGGGATCGTTCTCGTTAGTTACGGCTCTCGTCCCGCCTCGATCGAGAAATTTGTCGACGGAAAGGGGGAAGGAGGGAAGAAGGAGCGGGCCAACGGGAAGAGCGGGGCAAGAGAAAATTGTCGCTGTCGTATCGACGACACGAGGCTTACTTCTTCCTCGACGGTGGCCTCGTCGATCGCGGGCCTCATCGGCGATCCGCCGCCCCTCTTGACTCCTTCCACGATTTCTGAAACAAACCAACGCGAGAGTTGATCCCACGGAAGCGGAAGACGCGAAGAAGATATCGACGGGGGTAGCGCGATTCGAGCCGGGCCAACCGGGAGGAAGAGAGAGGCGGAAGGGTCGAGAGGATAGGGAAGAAGAATGGGCGACCTACTGTGCCTGTAGACGTCCTCCAAGAAGGCGTTGCAGGACTCGCAGTTGAGGGTGCAGTGGGGTCTGCGGACCTCGAGAAGGGGACTGACGGCCCTGCGGGGACTGGCTCCCCCTTCGGGACTGGCCCCCGGCATAGCCGGCAGGGTCAAGCTGCTCGCGCTCCAACTACCGCTCCTCTCCGTCATTGCTGCCTCCCGCGCCCCCTTTTCGCTCTCTCTCTCTCTCTCTCTGGCCCCCTCCCCTTCTATCTTTTTCTCTTTCCCCCTCCTTCTTGCTCTCTTGATATCGATGTCGATATCGATGTCGATATCGGTTCCTGCCCACCAACGACTCTCCTCCACGTTCCTCGCGGCTCGAAGATCCTTTCCCTCCCCCTACCCCCCGGCCCAAGCCCACTCTTTTCCGATCTTCGTCTCTCGTGCCTTTCGCCTATCTCGCCTGCCTCGTCTATCTCGTCCGTTTCGCCAGTTCGCGACGGCGAGCGAATTTCGGCGGAGGAGGAACGAGAGAGCAGCGAAACAACGGAGATACGCGCGGCCCTGCCCTCGATATTCCCGAAGGGAGCGCGCGCAATCGCGATCTGTCCTTTCCTCCTACGCCTCACGCTCGAGGATCGCTCGATCTCGACTCGAAGCTTCCTAGAGGCGAACGCTCTCGTTCGAACGCTTTCTCTCGAGTATACGGCCAATTCGGGAAGGCACCCGGGCGGTCGCCGAGGGTGCCGGAGATTTCTAGGGAGTAAGCGCGCGGTTATCGATCGTTAAATGGATTCGAGTGATCGGCAGGTGGGAAGAGGTCGAAGGGGTCGAAGAGATGGAAGAGTCGTCGATGGATCGTCGCGGCCGGCCCCGACGGCTCCGAAAGATCGACGAGAAGGAGCGGCGCGGCCGACTTTCCGCCGATCTCGCTCCCTCCGCGGCCAATAGAGCTCGAGAAAATTGACGCTCTTGCCGCGAGGATTGCCGGAGAATACTCGCACACGAGCGCAGGAAGCTACGGAAGCAGCTCCCTCGGGCTTCCCTTCCCCCTGCCTCCTGCGGGCGATGCGACCGCGATGAATTTTCCACGGTAGAGCGGAGCTTCGGTCTCTCCCGATTAACGAGCCGCTATCGGAACCGTTTGCCTCTCCGCCGGAACATGAACGTGCAATTTAGCGAATCCTTCCAGTTTGCTCGGCCCGCTTCGGCGATCGATATCTCGCGAGCCACGTTTCAACGGTCCCGACGGATTTTCTTCGAAAGTTCCGTCGGTCCTCGAGTCCTCCGGATTCTCGCCTGCTCCTTCGCTCCCAACTTTTCCGCTCGTCGAGTCGAAGATCCGTCGTTTCCGACGATACCCTGGCGGTCAGAGGATCAGCTGCGCGGCTGTGCGAGGATCTAACGTTTCGTTCTCCGTTCCACCCCTCGTTGCTGGGTCTTGTCGCGCCGCGTCGAGTCAGCGCGAGATCGCTCTCTCTCTCTCTCGCTCTCTCTCATCACCCCCACACTCTCCTGTGCCGTCTCCTTCTCTCGTTCTCCCCCACGATTTCACCGGCCGAGACGGAGAGAGGGTGCGATCTCCGATGGGTGGAAGGGAGTCCACCGAGCGATACTTTTTCGAAGGAGAATCGCGTTTCGCCCTTGGCCTCGCACACCGACGTCGTCCCGGCGATTACTCCAGGGAGCTACCAGGGCGAGGGGTCGTCTCGGGATCTTCCGAAAGCTGCGCCCGCGAAAACTTTCCAGCGGCTTCTCCCTGCCTCGCTTACGTCGACCCGTCGCTTTTCTGCTTCCGCCTTCGTCCGTGACATTGCTCCCGCCCTCGCGTTTGCCTTTGCCGTTGCCTCTGCAACCGTCTCCGCGTTTTCTATCCACGTCGCGACGTAGATACGGGAGACCTTGGGTCGCACCGAAGGAAAAACGAGGGAAACCGAGACACGAGCGGCGTGTCTCGCGGAAGCGTGCGGAAGTTGCGCGCAAACGAGCGACCTCTCCGAGCAGCGCGTTCCGCGATCGCGATTCCCCGCGACACGATTCCGCGATGCGCGAAAAGGGAGGTCGAGGGTATCGAGCGACGGGGAAAATCGGGACGGCGAAGGAGAATTGGGCCGATCGAAGGATTCGTAAACAGGGGCACGCGTCGATCCTCGGGACGCGCGTGAACCGGGAGAGCCGAAAGCACGGAGCCAGGAGGTAGCGGTCGAGAGGGCGATCTTGCGAGCGCATCGGGAGGGCCGACCGAAACGGAGGAGCGAAGGACGGCCATCCGCGTTCCGCCGAAGGGAGCGATGGCACGGAGGCCCGACCTCTCGACGGTCGACCGATCGGGATTCTTGGCGTACATACACCGACGATCGAGACACCGACCACGTCATAGACGCGCCTCACCGATCCGTCGCGACGAGAGCTTCGGAATCGGAGAACCGGCCGGCCGGCCGGAAGCGAGCACGGATCCGAACGGAACCGAGTAGAACGAATCGGAGAAAACTGGAGAGAAGAAGGACCGCGCGAGAGGAGCGCGCACGAGTCGCGTGTGCGCTCGTGGAGACGTAAAAGCTTCGACTGAGCTTTCGAGGCCCGTCTCGAAACGCTCCCAGTCGAATCGTGGCACGTTCCGTCCTGCGATCGATGCCGTCCTGCCGCGAGGAAGCGACTCGGCGGCTTCGGGGAGCTTCGGAGTCGGGAGCTTCGGAAGGTGGAGGTTTCGGAGCTTTCGCGTTGCCCCGCGAGGTCGCCGCGCGTCTGGCCGTGTCGACGATATCGACGATATCGACGATATCGACGATACCGACGAGGGAGGCCAGCGTCGCGAGCCGCCGCGGGATCCAATTTCTCCGTTCCAACTGCCGATAAGGGCCGCCACCCTTCGAGGAGCGCCGCCCCGCCAAGCGCTTCGCGTACTTACCCTTCGGAGAGAAATCGACGCCGACGCCCAGATAAAACGGTCCTTGACGCACGACGATCTCGTGGACGATTATCGCGAAACTGTAGACGTCGCCCTTTTGACTTCCCTCGGCCGGTCGCCTCTCCATCCTCAGCAGTTCCGGCGCCGTCCAGAGCTGCTCTGTAACACGACCTCGTTACCCGTTTCCCGTTACCCGTTACCCGTTAAACGTTAAACGTCCTCCCCGATCAATCATCGTCCTCTCGTTCACCGCTTTATCTCGATTTCTTTCCCGTTTCCCGCCTCCGAGTTCCTTACTTTTCCAATAAGCGTAGCTGTTCTCGTCGTCGTCACCGTTGTCCGCGGGATCGGGATCGTGATCGACGTTGGTCCGGCCCGGGCACGGGCTTCTCAGCTCGTGCAAGCCAAAGTCGGCGATCTTGAGAACGAAGCGCGAGTCGACGACGCAGTTCGAGGACTTTAGATTGCCGTGGCTTCTGAGCTCCGAGGCGTGAAGGTAGGCCATTCCGCGGACGATGTCGTGTATGAGGGAAAACCGGAAGACACGGTCCAGCCTGAACTGCTCGTTCTCCAGTATGTCCTGTCGAGACGTGAAATTTTTCCAAGACGATACAGCGTATTTCGGGAGCGCGCTGTCCGACAGGAGGGAACGAAAGGAGGGTCACGACCGTCATCCTCCTCCTCCTCCTCCTCCTCGTCGGCCTCTCACCTCCGTCCGAATCAACGGTAATTACGAAAGAACGGTATCTCGACGGATAGACGAACCTGAAGAGATCCCTTGGGACAGTACTCGGTGAGGAGGCAGCAGTGCGGCGGCTCGAGGCAAGCCCCGTAGAATCGAACCAAGTGGTCGTGCTGCAGATCCTTCATCTGCGAAACCGACGAAAAACACCGTCATTTCCGGGGGGCCGAGGGCCGAGCGAGTCTCCTTTCGAGCTTACCCTCTTCAATTCGAGGAGCAGAGGCCGCGACATTTCCACCTTCTTCCTGGGTATCGACTTGATGGCAACTTTCGAGCTCTGCAACGAAGCGTACTTTACTGGGCCGAGAGGAGAGAGGGAAAAATGGACGCGAGTCGTGGCCGGGATGATATACCGATCGAACCCGCCGACCGACCAACGAACGTGCTCGCGAACGGGCGAAATCGAACCTTGTATATTCCCGTGGGAACGTAGACGTGCCTGTCCGCCCCGTCCGGCAGGCTCATGTTGTCGTCCGAGTATATGGTCTGCAAGAGGAAACTGCTCGAATTTCTGCTCGACCATCCATCCTCGCCGCGGCGTGGAACGTTTGCACGGCACGCGAAGGAAAATGAGTGAAGGAGCGGTAATAACTCACCAACTGACTGCCCCGTAACTTGCTGACGATCAGGGAATACACGGATCCTCTCGTCTTTGCGTGCGGCATCACGGTAACGTCCTCCCAGTGCACTTTCCACGTCATCGAGGCAATTTCCGCCTCGAGCTTAAAGTGCCTGGAAGATAGGAGGGAATATATCGGCCCTCGCGGCCGTTCCCGAAGGCGCGACTGCGACGGAATAACGGAATTGCCGCGAGTTTCCGTTGCCGCTTGCCCTCGATGCCGATCGCGTCGAACCGATCGTTATTTCGCGCTGCGAGGTGCGTTAAAACGGCGGAGAGGGGAGATCCGCGAACGGGGCACGCTTACCTGTAAATGAAGACCGAGGCGACGAGCAGAGCGACGACGATCGAGCTCAGGACCATCGAGAGTATCGCGTATCCCGGCAGAGCTGTCGTGCCGAGACGATTGAAAGGGAGAAAATGGTAAATGGCCGATGAGAAGGAGATCGGGAAGATACTCACAGTTGTCCGGGCAGAGGGAACCGTCGAATCCGCAGGTAGGGGTATCGGGCGGTGGTTCCGTCCGACCACCGGACCAATGGATTCGCTTCCCGGCCACGTATTCCAGCGTCTTGTTGGCCCCGTAATAGTGGGCGACGATCTGCGAGAGGCGAGAAGAGAATGGAGGGAGAAGGATCGACGATAGCAAGGTCCCCCGAGAGACGGTCGAGTCCGCGGTCGCGGCGTCCTTACCTGGAACTTGGACGTTTCCGGGTCCATGTCGAGAAGAGAATAGTCGGCGATGCGATCTCCGTTTTCGTCGATATTCACGTCCCCGGTTATGCCTGCAAGACGGAGAGCGATGGGTCGAAAAATGGAAAACGGAAAACGGAAAACGGAGGGCGCGTGGGAGGGAAAGCGCGCTCGATCTCACCCTTGAAGGTCCTTCCCCACATTCTTCGGGTGAGGTTGCCGCCGTCCAAATTCACCTCGCCCGGTCCCGGCTGATCCGGCAGACTCTCCTTGAGGGCGAGAGCGTAGAGGAGTACCGCGTCGTAAAAGGCCGTGACGAAGGTCGAGACGGAACTGCTTCCGAAGGTGAAGTTGTACTTGCTCTGAGCGAGGGACTTTACCTCCCTCGAGAAGTTTAGGTATTCGAGGTTATCCGGGGTGCGCGCGGTTACCGTGAGAAGAGCCTGATAAGCCTTTCGAGCCTTCTCGTTTCTCTCCTCCGTGTCGCCCTCGACCCTCCACGGTTCCTTGGAGTCGTTATCGCTGAAACGGGATTACAGCGGGAGGGCTCTCGATCCAAGCATCTTTTACGGCCTTTCCTCGTTACGCCGTAATTCCCGTCTCCCGCCGTAAATCGAGACTCGTGTTCGCCAATCGTCGCGGATTTTACGTTCCATCGGGCGATTTTACGTCACCGCGAGTCTTCCTCCGCGATTTTAACGCGAAGCGACGAAACGTGGCACGGTCGAAGCGGGCGGGAGAGGTCGGCGCAACGAGGACCCCGTCCATGTAGGCTTACCTGGACGTGAGATCTATGGAAAAGAAGACGTACTCTCCGGAGTCGACCATACCGAGTTCCTCGGCGGCCAACAGAATTTCCCTGATGGTCGTCGAGTTGGCGCACATCACGATGACTGAAACGCAGAAAGGAGGGCTCGGTAGGCGCCGAGAGGGCAAAGCTTCCGCGATCCCCGGCCTCTCTCGTCTCGGCGAGGGAGTCGAGAGGAATTTCGGGGGACCTCGGAGGATCTCCGAGCATAAGCGGAAAGTCGCAAAGACGGGAGGAGAACTTACTCCGAGCGGATCTCGAGAGAAAGGCGAGCAAGTTTCTGTAATCCTCGGCGGCGGTAATTCCCTGATCGAAGCCCTTGTAGACGGGAGTCTGATCGAGGGCGGTGAAGATCGCGGCGAGGGTAAAGTGGCACTCGGAGTTTCCTCGGCTACTAGCCATCGGATGATTGTGAAAGATCAGTCCGGCGACTTTCCATCCGAATCTTCCGAGGATGTGTCGAAGAGCCTCGCCGACGAGGCGATGGGAGCCCATCATCCTCACGAGAGTGGGGTAATGCTCGGCCTTGTGCCGAAAGGCCTCGGCCTGGCCACCCGCGGTCAGCACCGGGATTCCCCAGACACCGGCGTACCTCGCTACTGGCGCGATCGCGTAATCGCACACGGGACCCAAAAACGCATCTGCGTTTTCCCAAACCACTCTCGTGGTCAAACGACCGTCTGACTCCTTTCTCTCCCACCCCACCCCCTATCTCTCTCTCTCTCTCTCTCTCTCTCTTCCACTCTCTCTTCCACTCTTCATCGAGCGAGGCCACCAACGACCAACCGTTTGCCTTCCGTCTTTGATAAAATGTTTCGCGCGAGCCCGAGAACGCGACGGAGAGTTTCGACGAATTCGTTTCACGATTCGATGCTGCGACTCGGCTGGCAATTAGCGGCTTAAATAGAGGGAGGCTGGAGCGGTTAACCTGATTTCGGCGGTCGCGGTCGCGGTCGCGCTCCGTTCCGTTCGCTCCCATCGACCGTATCCAATCGATCGTTCGAACCCTGGAAACCGTTTTCCCCTCTTTGGGGAATCGAGCCAGAGAGTATCTACGCCAGGCGAAAACGAAGCGAACGAGCATCGGGAAACGAGAATCCGAAGACAGAAGTCACGAGCTTGATCGTGAGAGCGAACGTCGCCGAAGAAAGGAAGGTCTCACCCGAAGCGTCACCTCGAGTTCCATCTATACCCTCCACTGCTCTCCGAGAACGGGCAAAGACGGAAAGCAGGGGGCATCCGGGCTGTCCTCCAGTTCAAAAATCCTGTTACGCTTCGAATGGAACTCCCGCGCGTAGCTCTTTGAATTTCGTGCGGGTGCCCGAGCGAAAGAGGGTGAGGGGGGAGGAAACGAGGGAAAAGAATGTCAAAGCGTCGCAAAAACGATCGGATGCACGAAAATAGAGGCGGGCGCGGAGGAGGGGCCGACCAGGGAGAGCGCTGATGACTCCCGCGTGTCTCGATCCAGCCGACTTTACTGCCTCGTGCCGTGTAAACACGGAGAAACGCGATCGACTCGTTTTTCATCGTTCGACGCCGATCTCTGTGTCGCGTGCAGAAATTGCGATCGAACCGAAAGATCGAGACTCTTTGGCTATCGTTGCCGCGACGACGTTGCCCTCGAGAAACGTCCCTGAAAATGTAACAGCTTCCTCCTCCCTTCCCTTCTCGAGGGATCGAGCCGACTGGAAATTCGTTTCGTCGACGTTACCATTCGATTTGGCCGCAGCAACGAGAAACGGCGAATTCATCTCGACGAGGAAAAGCTCGCGCTCGGTGGTCGCGTTTCAAGTCCGACGGGTCAAAACCCATCGTGGCTGCGGACGACAGCCGAGAAGAGAAAACAATTTGAAGGGAAAGTCGGCTCGTTTGCAGTAACGATCCAGTCCCTTCCCCCGGACCCGGAAGCACGGAAAATCGCTACCACGGAGGTTCGCGGGATTGGAGGCTCTTTGCAGAGGAAGGACTCGTATCCGATCTGTCGGAATTTCTTCCTGTCCGTTTCTCGACCGCCGCGGCGGTGGCCTCGAGAGAGAAAGAGAGAGAGAGGGGCAGGGATGGGCAAGGAGAGAGCCAATTAATGTAGAGCGAATGACGATCGTTTGCGAGAACGGAACCAATTACACGAAATTCGCGATGAACTTCAAAGTCCTTGGAAAAGTGGAGGGATCAGCGTGAAACTCGGCCGGCGATCGGCTTCGATCGGTCGACCGGCAACTGTTTCTCGTAAGAGCGGATCATCCCCGATTCGTCGATCGATCCGCTCCCGTCAACGAGGCTCCGTTTCTCGAACGATTATCGGTCGATACCGTGGAACGATATTATCGGGAAGTCGGTCGCAACGAGGGCACCAGAGCTTCGTTGGCGATCGAGAGGAGCGACGAGAGCGAAGAAGAGTGAAGAGTTGGGAAGGAGGAGAAGGAAGGGGAAAGGGAGCAACGTTCGTTGCCTTCGAGGACCTGCGGTCCGATTGATGTAAAAGTCGAAGGCAGCCAGAGGTCCTTGAATGCTGGAGCACCGGGAGTCCCGGTAGTCGATGTTGATGCTCCATCCGGATAACGGTCCTCGCGGCGACCCGACCGCTCTAACCGCCAACTGAACTGCCGGCAACACCCTCGGGAGGCTCTGCTCGTGACGAGGATCGGCCGGCGCTATCACCGCGAGCTCGACTCTGCCCTTGCCCTCCCAACGGCCGTCGAGGGTCTCTCGCCAACTCAGGATCCTCACCGCCGAGCTCCTCTGCACCGCCGAGCTCGTCAGGAGCGTCAGGAGCGTCACCAGGCTCACCAGGAGCCTCGATGTCCTTCGACGAGCCGATGCTCCCTCGGCCGGCCCTCCGAGCCTCTCCCTTAACCCTTCCTTTCAATTTTCGCCCTCCGCTCACGACCCCCCCCCCCCCCCCCCTTCCGCTCGATCTCGATCGACGCAATCACGAAGGACGATTGCGACGAGCATGGTTCTATCGCGATCATGCACCTCCGACCGAATCTCGATCGACTGCCTCCGCGTTCTCCGAGCTTTAAGCTCGAAGCTCGAAGCTTTTGAGCTCCCGGGCGAATGGGTTCATCTCCGAGCGACGCTCGCCACGTGCACTCCGGGCTGGATGCACGCGAGTCTCTCGACGGTCGTCGCCGAAGAGCGGACCACGACAGTCGGAAGGTCGAGCCGCTCGTTTGGAAGATGGGACGTCCGCGACGTTTCTTGGACATTGGCGGTGGGAAGAGGAAAGAGGTAATGCGAAAGGAGGAGAAGAGTAGAGAATAAAATAGAAGCGAAGAGAAGAGAAGAGGGGCACTCCACCGTCGTAGCTTCGACGGGAAGGTCTCGCCGAACGACAGGGTCGAATTTGAATCGCAAATCCGGAGAGGCCGGTGTCCCATCGATTCTATCGCGTGGCAGTTTTTCGAGGGTCGAGAGCGCTTCGCTGTTCTCGTTGTAGCCCGACACCGCGACCGGCCAGCCGGTGTAGGCGTTTCCCGCGATTTTCGGGCGGAGCGCGAGGGAGGGAAAGTTTCCTCAAAGATCGGTAGCGAGAGAAATCGAGAGGAGTCGTCGATCGAATCGAGTCGAGTCGAGTCGAGTCGAGTCGAGAAGTCGAGAGCGGGAAGCGTCAAAGAGCGGCGGCCGAGGGAAGAATGGGAGACCGGTACCGGTGGATCGTCCCGATACCCCGGAGACGGCGACTGCGACCGCACCTGCCTGCCTCGAGACTCGGGAAGCGGAACATCCCCGAGATATCCGCGGTGGAACTGCTCTCGCGGACGATGGAGACCACGTGGCGTGTCCCGAACGCGTTGCTCGGCGAGGTCGCTCCGAGAGAAGAACCGGCGCCCGACTCGACCTCTCGATCTTTCGATCGATCCGGTCGCCGTCCTGCACCGGCACCTCGACCGGCACCTCGACCGGCACCTCGACCGGCGCCGTCCATTGCTCGCGACGATCCACGATGATCGGGATCCTCTGCGCTCGAGGAGAGCGAGCACGGGCGCGCGATTGAAACTGCGCGAGCCGGAGAGTCGGTGTCCTCTCACCGGCTACGTTCCACCCTCTTGCTTCTCTCCTCTTGCCATTCTACTCCCTCGCTTCTCTTCAATCCTGCCTCCGATACGGCGCAGCTACGCGTCGGCGCGTATCCAGAAGAGCGGCTGCACCGCGCGTGCGTCGATGCGTCGATTCGACGAGGCGGCGACGCGACGATACGGCGATGCGTCTCGAGTTTGAGCGTCGCCTCGTCGTTTCGACGTTTCATCCCTGCGCGCGTTACATTCCGTCCTCGAGGAGCATGGCCGACGATCGGCAACGATCTCTCTTACCGACCGACCGGCCGATAAAGAGCGACAGAGGGTAGTCGCGATTGCCAGCGAAAGATATCGTCGGGAAATGAGATTGCAATGGCGGGGCAAGGATCGCCGTTCAAGAGAGAATAAAGTGACAGACCCTCGAGTCGCTCTTGGAAAGGGGAATTGCTCCAGAAAACGTTCCTCCGCGCTACTCGCGGGGCAAGGAACGACGGACGAACGTATCGTCGGCCGGGAAATCCTTGTACCACTTTAAATAGATATCGGCACCGCGGATGATTTTGCCTTCATTGAGGAAACGTTTAAATATAGACGGCCCGTGACGCGTCGAAGCGGTATCGCGCGGTGAGATAGCAATAATAGAAATTCTCCGTTACGACGATAACGGTCGCCGATAACGCGTACACAGAACGACGCGATAAAGGTAAGCCGATGCGACTGATGGGAAGAATTAGATAAAAGGTATAATACGCCGGCGACGTAGGACCGACGTAGAATCGACGTAGGTTCGGCTTAGGCACCCTCGCCGAACGGAGGTTGGTCAACGATTTGCGAGTGGCGGGACGAGCAACCTGGACGAACCTTTCGTGCCGCCGAGATAGGCCATGCCGTTCGTACCTTTCGCATCGTTTGTTGGAACCGAATCCCCGAAGAATACGGGCGAGAGGCTGTCGCGTTAATTTGGAATAGTGCGGAAGGGGGAAAGGTTTCGCTTCGAGAATATCTTTGGATCGTTGGACGGACGCTCGGACGACACGATGGCTCGATAAGCGAGAGAGAGAGAGAGAGAGAGAGAGAGAGAGAGAGACGCTAAAAGCCGTGGAAAAAACTCTCGAGGTGATTGATGCGCTCGATCGATAGGAGCCACGTACGCGACTCCTCCTCGCCCACGGGGAAACGAGTTTAGTGCGTGTATTGGAGCCTTTGTTAAATTTGCAAAGCAATTCAGAGTGCACCCTTTTAACTCCAGCTTCGTTAACCCGAACGTAAAGATACGAGGGTACGAGGCGTATCTCCGATGGGGGAAGCGTCCTTACGACGTAACGCAAGCATTAAAAAACCGAGTCTCCTTGAATTTGCCGTCGCGCAAGGCCGAAAGCGAGAAGAGTGAGAGAAGGGCGGAGTATAAGGATAATGGGGTAAAGATAAGATGCGGAGTATCCTCGCGTCACCCCGTTTCGACAGAGTTTGCGATCGAGACGCTGAGCTTTCGTAATCCGGGCCGCGTAAAACGACCGAGTCTAAAATAGATCGATGGAACTGGAAATGGAAAAAGGACGACCCGACTTACCACCGTACCAGTTGCCCACGTGATCTCGCATCGCCTCTGGATAATCTCCGAGCGTGGTAGCCTCGACATCAAAGGTGCCGTAGGTGAAGTTTTGCTGTTTTCTGATAAATTCCACCATGGACTTCATCATGAGCTGACAGGTGTGCCTCCCGGCGAGCCGGCTCTGACCGTTGGTCGCGTACACCAGATGCACCTTGCGCCACGAGTAGCTGCGTATAACACGAGAAATCGTCCGGTAGAGATGGCGAAAAATCCAACCTCGCCCCCCGAATCCCCCGTCCCGATCGATCCTCTTACCCACCGATTCATCACAGCGACAAAGAACTGGGCGAGATCCCTGAAGGCCAGCTTCCCGACTCTCGTCGTCATGAAGTATTCGTCGCTGAATTCGGTTTTCTTTTCGGTGAAGTCAAATGTAAATCCGCCCGTCGTGATCAAAGGGGCGCCAAAAAATTTCACCACTCTTCCGACGACCGCTGAAAAGAGCGGAGAAAGTACCGTTGATCGTTCGAAATAGAGGGGCGTAGGGGAGGAGCAGAAAGAACGGACGCGGCCAGGAAATCGAACGACCCGCGACTTACCGACGCAGTAATCGCAAGCCGGTCCAAGAAACAAGTGCACGCAATTCGAGTAGCTGTGAATAGCTCCGATTTGAGCGTACATCGCGTCGCACTGATCGTCCTGCGGGAAAAACTTTAGTTTCAGCCAATAGGGCAGAAGACCTCTGGATCGAGCATCGTAAACGGCCAAGTCTGCGAGAGAGAGAGAGAGTCAAAGTCAAAGGGGAAGAGAGCTCGAGATTCGTGGCGAAAGCTTCCCGGCAAGGGGGGAAACTGGACTTACCGAGAACCGGAAGGACCTTCAGGAGAGATATGTCGAATCTCGAATCGGCCGGTAGAAGAACGGCGACTCGGAGCTCGCAGGAAACCGCCCCTAAACTATTCTTCCCGCAAATCGCCCGACAGTCCCGCTGCAGTTGTTGCGGTTCACGGCAGCCGGACCTTCCTTCGACCGACAGCCAAGACCAAAAGCAAAAGCACGCGATCGTCAGCGCAAAAATACGTTGGTTCTTCTCCATCTATGTATAGTCGCGCAAAAGTTTCACGGCTGCTCAAATCTGCTTGGACGAAGGAGATCTCCTAAAGAGCCCCTCGTTAGACGTGTTCCATTTTCGCGTGGTATCCGTTGCCGTGATGCGGGGCGAATCGTTCCCTCAAATCCATCCTTCCCCGATCCGCTCGATTCGCTCGATTCGCTCGATTCGCTCGGTTCGATCGTTTCCCGACCGTCCGGTCGTCCGACGTACGTTTCGAAAATCCTAACGACGTCTCGCTAAACGGTATCGCTTTGGCTATCGTTCCTCGCTCCAAGGATCGCCCACTTTTTCCCAATCCGCGTAAAACGTTCAAGGGCCGACGGGAAAGCCGCATCCAGCCGGACGTAACACGGTCACGGAGAACATTAGGAGCGGAGAATTTGCCTCCTTCGGCTTTTACCGAATCGCCTTACAAATAACGCGGTTGGCTAACCTTTCGAGGGAAATCGTGTGTCGATGTTCCTCCGTCGACCGATGTAAGTACCGAAACACTCGAAAAATCGTCCTCGTCCTTCGTTATCCGCGGAACGACATTTTCGTTGCAGCGAACACTGGGATCGGATTTTCGTCCGCCCCGGTGGGTCCGTCGGAATCCAGGGGTGAGAGTAAAAAGAAAAAAAGACGAAGAATGAAAATGAGAGGAAGGAAGGAAGGAAGGAAGGAAGGAAGGAAGGAAGGAAGGAAGGGGGGGAGGAAAGAAGGGAGGAAGGAAGGCAGGAAGGAAGGAAGGAAAGAAGGAAGGAAAGGGGGAGAGAAAGAGATAAGAGGAGGAGAGACGAGGAAGGAGGAGAAAAACCGCGACACTTTGAGATGGAAAAGAGTACTGACACTCGATCGAACGGTCTCGGTCTTTGGCTGCATTACCCGCTCGCAAACACGTAAGTAGATTTTTCGTTGACTCGTGTCGCGTTATCGCTCATTTTCTATCGCGGCGATTGATAATGGCTATCGGAAGCTTCGTCCCGCGCGCACCGATCTCCCTCTGCTTCTTTAAACTTCCCGGCTATTATTTTCTCTCGTTATTTTGCCCTTCGCCGTTTCTTCCTCGCGATATCTTTTCTCGGGATTTTCGTGAGAAACGAGAGCCAACTACGGATGGAAAAGCCCGTTTTTCCGGTCCTTCCGAAACTGCCGATTCGATGAAAGACGATCGTCGATTCTCGGGGTGACCCGTGAACCTGACGAGGGCGTAGAGTCGACTGTCGACTGATTTCGTTTCCGTATCCCGAGACTCACCGCATCGGCACGCTCCAGGTATCGCGCACACGGTAACGAGCATCTATTCCTTCTTTTCGCCCTCGCTGCCGGCTCTACACGTTTGCGTGACACAAAGATTCCCGAGTCGAATCCCCCACTTTCGTTTCGCTGCAATCTCTCCAACGAAGGTAGAGATGCAACGTGAATCGTCGAATCGCCAATTGCGAGTCTCTCCTATCAACGGGAACATCAACGTAATATGTAACATGTAACATGTAGCGTGTAACACATATGGATAGTATAGTGTAAAGTATAGAGGTATAACAATTTTCAAACCGCCGCGCCAAGTCGCATCGATCGACCCTTTCCGAGGGCGGCAAATTTTCATATCGATTTTGTCCGTCGGTAATGTAACTTCGTAGCCTCAAATTACCATCAAAGGTATAGCTTGATCCCCGTGTTAGTGGCGCGTTCGTGGCGCCATGACGTTACGACAATTTCAACTATTATACGCTTCTGTTCAAATTCACTCATCTTTTTTTTATTATTTCAGGACTTTCTTCACTAAATCTTGTTAAATTGAGGAAGTAACATACAGTTCAAATGTTTTTCATTGGCAGGTCGATAGTTTAAACTCTAAATAAGATGCTGAAATAAATCACATCTAAATCGGTCAAGAAATAAGCGAGATATAGGTGTTTAACTATTTTTCTTTCACTTAGTGTCATTTCCCGCCAGAGAAAAATGGAAAATATTGCAAAATGTTAGATGGCGTTGGTATCGGCGCTTCCAGAACCCCTACAAAATAGCGACTTTCCACTCTTTTAACATTCGCATAGTATATGGCTTAAGAGGGTAGCTGTATTGCCATTGATTGCCAACAATTGCCAATGATGGCCAGGAGAAAACGATATTTCTAAAAGCAACGTTTATCTTCTGCCACTTTTCAGAGACTCATGTCCTACCAACATTCTTTAAATTACGACAAGTTCTTTAGAAATTTGTAGGGAATATGGAATTTTATGAATGGAGCAAAGGTAGTATAGGCATAAGAGTTACGCTTGCAACTATAGCTCAGCAGATGAATACTTTCTTTTTCAGGTTTTACATGAAGCAGATAAAACACATACTTAATTCCAGTATGAAAATTAAAATTACGTACCGACGAGTCAAGAGCAAATATGAGTGCTATAAGTACAGAGATATTTTACGGTCGAAAGACAGGTGAAAACAATGAGACAAAACCTAAGCTGTTCTGGATAAAGGAGTGCCGCAAAATGCCCTCCCATATTTTAGGACCAAGGCAATTCTGGATGGAATTTGAGAAACAAGCAGGCGCGCTCGATACTGCCTTGAAAGAAAGCACCGAGTACGATATGCTTTGCACGTTCGTTTATCAAGGAGAGAATGGTTATCGAAAGTTTGTTGTAGCGCATCCCGAAGTATATTGGTGGTACTATGTATGTCGGCCTCCGGAAAAAAGATGCTCCTACGAGGTGGAGATTCAGTCTTTTACATATTTGCTGTTTACAAGAGAACATAGTAATTTATGCCAAATTTATATCTAGGTGATTCCCCAAAATTGTCCCTGTAAGCTGTACTTGGATCTGGAATTCTTATTTCAACTCAATCCAGATAGTAACGGACCCTCTATGACAAGCACATTGATCGACATATTTTCTGCCTATCTGCTGGCACTCTGGGGTCTGCCCTGCAATCGATACGACGTGATCAACCTTGATTCCACTACGGATGAAAAATTCAGCAGACACGTCATTTTTAACGTTAAAGATGTAGCTTTTAAAGACAATTACCATGTTGGAAGACTAGTAAAATCTGTATGCAACGACATATTAGACTATGTATCATCCAAACACAGGCAATACGACGTTTTAAGTCGTTTCAACGAAACAGATCTTGAGAAATTAGTTATTAAAACTAAGCATGGAAGAAATTTGTTCGTAGATACTGCGGTTTACACGAAAAATAGACATTTTAGAATATACAAATCCACTAAATGGGGAAAGCAATCTCATTTAAAGGTAGCCCAGGAATGTATGCACGCTCCGTCCAACAGAAGTAACGATAAAGAGCTAAGCCTATTTTTAGATTCCCTAACGACCTATTTTCTCTGTAAACGAGATCTAATGTTACTGGAATATTCTGTAAGCCATGCGACTCGAGTGGAGCGTTTTAAGGCAGGACGGGAGGGATGTAGAAATTACAAGAATGATACGGATGTATCACGGTTTCCTGCATTGGACGAATATATTCGCAAATTAGTGTACCCTGGAAAAATACGTCTTTGTAAATATTTTGATATTTCCAAGACGTTGATCTATGAGACGGTTGGTTATAGATATTGCCAAAACATTGGCAGATGTCATAAGAGTAATAATGTCTTCTGGATCGTTGATTTAGAAAAAAAAGAAATGTATCAAAAATGTCACGATCAGGATTGTGCTGGTTTTAAGTCTAAGCCCAAGAAATTGCCAGAGGAAATTTCTTTTTACATAGACGGAGAAGATGATTCCCTTCTAACTTGTGCTGCCATAGCAGAAGATACACTGACACAAATTGATTTGCTTTAACCGTAAAGCATTATTTCCATTATCTTCTGTCAACGCTCACGCATAGAAGTGTATCAAATTGACGAGAAAAAATAAAAATATACGGTTGCTGTTATTTAATACCTAGTTTATTAGCGGCGCATCGCTCTTCGATTTAACCTCGCAAACTTCTTTCTTTGGTTGCTTTAGGTTTTTCCCCGCGTAGTAGTTAACGCGGAACCGGCCCTACCCAAACATTTTGTACATGTTACAACGATTTTATTTCATCTAAACTATTCAAACTATTAACGAAACACGTATCCAAAACGGGAGTTACTGAAAACGTTCATGCAATGTCACTCCATCGTTTCTCTTATGAAACTATCTATATTTATACTACAACTGAATATACATCGATAAAGCGAATATTCTTCTGATTTCCATATATCGAACTTTTGTTAAACGGTAAAAATTGTTCATTTCCTCCAATCATTTCAGATTCAAATGATATCATAATTCATTGACAGTTTTACGAGATCAAAGTACTGTCTAATTTCTTACGTGATACCACACACTGTTTTTATATTGAACACGGTAATAGTAGTAAAATCGACAGTGAAAACAGTCAGTCTCGTTACTATCATTTTACAAGATACTGTACGATGCGATACGATGTTGTATTTAGTGAAAACAAAAAATCGTATCGTGTCACAGCAGCTTGAAAATTATTATTTTGTAAAAAGTAAACACGGTGATGCTATTTATTCAATGCGTTCTGATTGAATGTAAATTAATCCGAGACATTATTATCCGCCAACTCGATAGATGCATTTATTTGGTTAAAAGCATTGCGCTCAACCAATACAACCAGACCTTCAAACCCTTCGACTGAAATTGATATTTGTGCATCACATCTTGGAATTTCTTGTCAAGCAAATAATTTTGTACGGAAAAAATGATACAGAAATCCTCGGTTCCCTTCCGATGTTGAATTTTTCGAAGTCTTCTTCTTCTTTGAAGTCTCGTTGATGTTACTTTCTTCTTCCGATTCTTCCGATTCTTCAGATTCTTTCATAAATTTAGTCAAATTGTCTCGATCGATGCCGCGTTCCGCTACCGTTTCACTTTTCGGCGATATCTCAGTTTTCTCCGATATTCCGTCATCAATGTCTACGATTTTTTCTTGCAAAATATTTTCTTTAAAGATTTCATAGTTTGTATCGGATACAATTGCACCTTGCTTCGTAGTCTTATATTTCTTATAATTTTTCGATGCTTCCCTCATGCGAATTAAGAAATTTGGTAACCCTAAATAATTTACAGATACATATGTGAAACATTCATTTACACAGAACATGTTTTTATTGTATTTTTATTAGTATTATTTTAGTATGTGAAATAACACACACCTGACATTGCTACCCACGTAGTAACCGTTGATGGAACATTTACACCTGGATCGTCAAAGTAGGTTAATCCAAACTCAATGCCTGGCTGGTGGAATTCTGTGTAAGGCCTTATCACCATGTATGACCAATACGTTGTGACTCTGTTATGTACACACTTCAGATTATTGAGTGTTAAAGGAGAATCTTGGATTCTCCTAATTTGATACTTAATTCTGGCAGTCCAAATACTTAGTTATTCAATTAGGTCATTCCATAATGAAATAGCAAACTAGAAAAGATCGATCGACCAACTTAACGATATCGTATTTTTCGGTACTGTCCGTGCAAATTGAGAATTACTAGAGACTAAAGAAGCATAATACCTGTATATTCCTGGCCTGATGGGAACATCAGGATGTTCCGTTACTCTGCTAATAATGACTATTAACCCCTTCTCCTTGTCCACGACCCACCGTCGCTGATACACATAGTCTCTATTCGCGAAAAGTCTCTGTGAAAAGGAAAACAAAACTCATGGCTAATACAGAAATTTCTGTTCTATGTATAATTAGAAAGTCTTATTACGAACCGGCCATATCATTTCCCAGTATATAATGTCGTTGCTGTGATCCACGGACGATTTTAATTTTGGATCCGTATCGACAATTTGTAATTCCTGCGCAGTCGGATCCCACTCTTTCCTATAGTCAACATCGATTTGGACCTGAAGAAAGTCTTCGGCACTGACATCCGCGAACGAACCGTATACTTTATAAGCGAACAGTCCTCCCGAATCAGGTTCTTCTCTTCTCCATATGAGCATATCCTTGCATTCCATAAACGGCATCCACCCATTCACTGCAAATAAATGAAACAATTTTTGTGACGATTATTTTGCAGCGGTGTTTGGTTCGATATAAAAATTATCTAAAACTTACACTCTCGATTGGCGTCCTTGTTAATTTTGGAATCATGACACGTACAGTACTTGACGCTAGGTTGCTCGTTATCAACGACGATCCTCAATTGACACTTTGCGCATACAACCGTCGTATCTTTTAATCTGTGAATTCCTTCGATCTCTTGCTTGTAACTAACAAATGACATTCATTTTAAATTTACAACTGTGAACGAGAAGAAATACAATTCATAAACTAAGATTGTAGGTAAAGAATGCAAACATTACCTATTTAACTCTTCATCCCTTATCCTCTCACGATCCCAATTGTACATTGTCACCCCGACCGAACTCATTAAGAAATATCTGGTATTTTTTAGCGCTCGACGTCTCCACGATTTTATAAATTCTTTGAGTGCCATTTCGTCCCATATTCGAGAATACAGATGAAATATTTGCAAACTTCTTCTTACACGCTGAGCGGCAACAAATTCAAACTGCCTGGCACAAACTTGCGTTAATTGTGCGCTTTGGCATCTCAGCCAAAAGTTCAATCTCTTCCGGTAATCATGAAATTTTTTATAATTTTCACACTGCCCAAAGAACGATGCTAACCTATTGCGGTTCTGAGTATAGCACCTATTAAATCGTCTGAATAACAAACCGGGCAGTTGTTGCGTATACATATTTAATTTCTTTCTTACTTATATCTTTCTACTAATTCAGTTAATAATCAAACATTATATCAACGTATTTCTAACCATCCCAAGCTCAAAAATCTTTTGCAAAAAGCCGAAATATACTCTGTGCACGGTGGGAGCATATACTCCCTGTCCACGTTACTTCCGCTTCTTAATCTTTGAATCAATGGTACACCAAATTAATAATTTCACTTCCTTAATAATTATATTAATCACCCATTACATCGAATACAAATGCATTATCCGCATTTACAAATGATTTGATGCGTTTAATCAGCAACAATTGGTATTTAGAGCGCAGCAACGAATATCGATATCTCCTGCCTGCTCCTGCCTTTTAACGCAGTTATAGAAATGCATGTATAGACATCTTTCGTTGATATTCCTTCATTTATCGCATTCGAACCATGTCACACGATATATCATTTTACTTTTTACCCGTGATTTAACATCACTCACGACCTGGATCGTGATTTTTTACCTTGAGTGAATCTGTTTACTATGATTATTATTTTTGATCTTAAAAAAAATATATTCAATATGATTCAATAACGAATTGTATTACTATCTGCGACTTACTAAATCATTGGAAAATAAAAGAAATTGTGAAAAAATGTATTGCTCTAATCATACAGTAGAATTGTAGTTATTCGGTATTTGATAGTAACGAAAACAATATTTCACTTTCATTTGAATTTCCCTCCGATGTAGCGCGCTGGCTCGTGGCGCCCCGCCCAAGTAGCGACGCCACAGTCGTCTTCTAAAATTTCCATTGCTTGGTGGCGAGACCTGGTGCTCCTGCATTTTATTCGTTCTTTGGTAAGAAATTTTCAAAACTTACGTTCGAATTCTAGTCACAGTTACGCATTAGTACATTGTGCCTTCGAAAATAACATTGTATCGTCGATTTCTTCTCGTTTTATGGCGAAAAGAAGCAAAATGCTGGTCGAGCTCTCCTCTCTCGTTGACCGGGACTCTGCTGCGATTCACAAACATTTTGGAATATGTGAGTTCTATTTCTTCCATTATGACGCGGCACATGAAATCCTTAGCATTAGTATTCGAACTATCGCAGCTCTTTTATTCGGTCTGACGATACAGAGATAGAATCAATGTATAATTGGAAAATTGCATTTTACGACGGTTCGGATTTGTCTTGGCTATTTCATAGTTCCTATTTTAACCATTGTCGCCATGGCGTCTGCGCAGAAGGAGCGTGCGCATGCACACCGCTGACGCGCAGAGGCAAAACGGCCGACATCTTGGAAAGTTTCCCTCGTTTGACCGCGCTAACTTTTGCTCCTCCGTTTCATTCATTTTTCGTTAGGGAAGTTTCAAACACTGTGCTCGAGTTCTACTCTCAGTTACTAATTGGTGTGTCGTCCGTCCAAATATAATACCGAATCAATGGTTTCTGTTTATCTTGCGACGGTAGGAGGAAAAATATTGGTCGAGCTTTTCCTCTCTCGACGATCGGAAGGCTGCTGCGATATATTATCCAGTATTTTGAGTTATGTGAGTATTACATCTTCGATTTGTTACCAAGTTCACATAGAATTCCTAAGGCAAAGTTAACATGAATATTCGTAAGGCTGATCATTCTTAACGCAAACTTCTGTTCCCTTTTAGAGATTACCTCGTCGAGACGATCGCGAGGCTCTGTCGATGGTTAGCTGGCTGGGAAAGGCATCCCGTTAATTATTTTCTGCGATCGGTGAGTCGCATGCACTTAAATTCCTCCGGGACCCCGATTCATGCCGTAGGACGATTGGTCCGAATCGGCACGGGCGACTGGTTGTATAATTTCTTTTTGCGAGCACCGTGACCATGGGTTCGATAAATAGTATCCTACTCATGTACAATTGTATATTTAGGAATTTCATTAGCTCAGGCTAGGTGTTCTTGTGCGTCGCGATTGCTCGATCGATGAGTGTACGAGAACGATACGCTTGTCTCGCGAATGAATTCCGCGAAATTAACTTTGCGCGTGTAGATTCTGAAGACGGATCACTCATCCGACTTTGTATTATATTATATTTGCTCGGACCATCGCGCAATGAGAATTGTAACGCACAATTACGTGCTGCTTCCCGACTCTTTCCGTTTCCGTTGATCTCGAGAGCCGCAAAGTTTTGTCAAATATAATGTGCAAGAAGACACTTCGCGGCGGGTGGATTCTAGAATCGAAGTAACAACTTGCAAAGTCCTTTCTATATCCTTCGAACCATTTACTTCTATGACGGAATCTCCCGAGGATGTTGCATGCCTTTAGTCTGCCAATTGCATATAAATATCTTCAATATAAACTTCAGTATAACATTGAATATAAAGTTCACTATGATATTCAATGTAACGTAAAGTATTTGATCTTTGGAGATATTATAAATATTCATGCTAGAGTCTTTGCTTAAATTACCAGTTAACTTTCAATATTGATCAATATCTGATTTTAATGGACAAATATTTTTGAGAAAGAAAGATAGATCGTTAGATATCACTAATTAACCTTTTTTCGAGCTCAGGATTTTCAGCTCAAACGGTGAGTGCAGATTTGCTCGTGCTAGCTTTTCGGCACGGACATATCGACACGCCCAGGTGCTACGTCGATAAGTCTGGGCTGCGAGCAGAGCTTTAGCTCGTAAGACTAACAATTTTCAGCGACTGACAATGTCAAGGCGAGTCGTGCACGACGTAATTTCCACGTTTGTGCGTTTGGTTAGGCCGTGGATGTTGCGTCGCTCTTGAAACTCCTAGAAACAAACGATAATTTGTCGTTCGTACTTGCTCGAATCCGAATCCATTCTGTTGAAAGGAGCCTCCGCGGTTATAATTTATCCTCGGTTTCACCGCATGATGAATAACTTGGCGCATATGGTACTTGATATAGTATTCACGTAGAATCTAAAGACACATGAATGAAAAAGATATACCATATGCGTTACCGTCTTACTTACAAATATTTCCAATTATCTCGCACGACCTTCCAAAGGTTCATGATATCACGGTTCCCTTGTGCGCGACGTGGACGATAAATTCACTTTACATACTACGCAATGTCCGCTTTGCTTGTCAGTCGATTTCAGGAAATGGTACGTAACCTTAGAGCGTGAATGTTGAGTACGGAGCTCGGGTGTCGGAGTCGCCCCGGGGTGGCTCTCTAGTGTAGGCCCCTGTGCCCGGGCTCGCGAATGATGATCGATGAGTGAATATATTGTCATGATTGAGTCGCGATTTGCCATTTTAAATATAGGTGGTAGGTAGGTAGGTAGCATACCATCTCGACAGTGTGTTTGAATTTTTCTAACAATAAGATAAGTAGGTAGGGCCATGAGGTGAGGCTATCACAATCACGTGCGAGTAGGGTGAGACGTCTGCCCCTGGGATTAATCGTGGTCGAACGGATCCGGATCTCGTTCGGTCGCGATTCTTAGTTTTAGTCTTTACTTTCAGCTTGCTCGAATATCATGCCCAAATTGATAACAACGCGAGCAACGGTGCACGCACGGGGGGCGATTTCTGAAGTCGCTCCTCGTCTTCGCCTCGCTCGCGTCGTTTCGCCGCGAAAGGTCCTCGGGGTGGCTGACAATTGTACACCTGCTGGCGAGATATTCGAGCAACGTTCCTGGGGCAGGAGCCCGAAAAGAGAAGAAGCATCCGCCGAAGAGGCCCGACAAACTGTCGCAAGAAGGGTCGCAACGAATGGTCGACCATTTTCGAATCCTCGGCTTCTAGAATGGGGCGCCATTACAATGTCTTTTTCAAATATTTTGTCACTGTGCTCGCTTAGTGCATGTAGTAGTAGTCAGTATTTAGTAGTTGGTAGCTAGTTATCTGGCGGGTCGATGTTTCCCCGCCCAACGAGGGATTCGCTGCTGCAATCGCGATTTTCTTCGTATCAGCTCCCGCGAAATTAGCGTTGCGAACAGAAATAAGCGCGTTGAATTTTTTTATTAGATTCGCCAATGTAACTTTACGAGACCAAGTGCAGAATTTGTGCCCGGGAATTTGCTCGGTTCAGGTTCACGCTTAAAGTAGAGTCTCGAAACCATTAACCCCTGAGAGGGGTCCTCGGGAGTTTGCTCAGTTTGGATGTAAAGTAGCGTTCCGACGAAAGAAGCTGCACCGAAAAAGGGTGCACGGGTTTGCCACGCATTAGGTTTGGAAAATGTAGAGTTGCGAGATTAATGGCATTGCAAATGGATGCGCGGGACTTTGTTGTAATAACGAGGCGTTAAAGTGATATTAGCGTTGCGATAATTATTTGCAAACGGGTTTTTCTTTGCTCGGCACTCGATGAATTAGAGTTGCGAAAAACTCAGCAGCATGCGAGGCACTGGTACCGGATTTCGTACCCCGGAGACGCAAAACGACGTCTCCTCCGTGAGCGGCTTCAATGCCCGCTCCCTTCATCGGCGAATTAGCATTGCGACAATTGATCCCCGCAATTTGTCCGCGAATTCAGTTAATTAGAGTTGCAGGACACAATAGCGCCCACAGTGGCTGCTCGGGATTTTTTTCGCGAATTCGTCAAAGTAGCGTTGAGATTGAATAGCAGTCGAAAGAACTGCACGAGACGTTCGCGGAAGCTCCTCTTCTCTTTTGCTAAACGATATGCCTCAAATAATGAAAAAAAAAAAAACAGTTGCTATTATAGTAGTTGATAAGTAGGAAAAGATGAGTTCTTTTTGAAGTCGAACACGATAAGGTCGAATTAATGACGAATGCATTAGCTTCAAATGTTTAAAATCTTATAATTATCCTTTCACAACTCCATTTTGTACCATTCCAGTAAAGGGGCATATTAATTGCTTTAGCACTATTACTTGCAGTAGTCCTTTTTATTCATATACATTTTTCAAATTACTTGATTAGGACAAGAAGGTACATAACGATTTATTTGATGTATAGCTAACTCGCTAGAATTGCCAAATATTGAAATCATATTGGCGTTACGAAACTCATTGAGGTATTACTCCAATATAAAAAACATTTGACATCCTTGCTAATTCGTAACAGTTGCCGAGTCGCTAATGGGCAATAATAGGCAATTTTGTGCACAAAGAGGAGAATTGAAAGGGTACACATTTCTTTGTGGCTGAAGAATACACATTTCCTCGTGGACATGTCAGAAGATAAGCTTCAAGTATTCCTCGCTCGTCACGTTCGCACTTGTAGTATCCGTTGCTGCACTTCTTGCTGTATGGGAATTTACCTTCTTTGGAACAGAATCTCGAGGACGGAGCCTTCAACTAAAACAAAACAGAACAAAACACATTTATTTTGTAGAATACATTAAAAACGCCTCTCTTTAAATAACTTGTATGTCTTTATTGCGACCATTTCTAAAAGATCCGCAAGTTCTTACAATTGGTACGTTGTTCCTCTTCCTTTTTGCCTTGTATATTGTGCACTCTTTTTTGTCACTGTCGGACTGTGCTCTCTCTGGAATACACTGTAGTCTTTGCTCGTCATAAACTCTATTCTTTGGGCAACTGAACGTTACAACGGTAGCTTGTAAATTGTCAGCAATTCTGCACTGATAGAAAATATTACAGTATTTTGGATGTTGTCGGAAACCAGTTGGACAAATAAGTGGAATTTGTTCCCCAGTCAAGTTTCCAATGGGACAAATTACATCCACCTTATTGTCCGCGTCCGACGAAGATTCGGTAGTTGTTGGAACATCAACAGGGGGTACTGTGGATGGTTCTTTAACTTTACAGTTTGCGTCTTTAACCGCTGAGGGGAAGTTACATATTTTCAGATCATTATCCCATATTGTTTCAGGTGGACAGGTAAATTCATACTTGATGAATCTAAAGCCAAACCTAACACATCTATAAAACTTTGAGCAGTCACGAGGATCCCCGAAGAACCCTTGTCTGGTACATGTAACATCATGATCATCTTCTTCGCTACTGCTACTACTGCTACTGCTACTGCTACTGCTACTGCTACTGCTGCTACTGCTACTGCTATTATTGTCCGATTCGTCGCTACTGTCGCTATTAATATCTGAAATTTCATCACTCTCCGAACTATCCTTGTCAACGGAGTTACTCTGATTTTCCGAGCTACCAGATTCAGCCGATGAATCCCTGGAATCTGATCCAATCTCAGAGTCCTCCTCTTCAGGTTCAACGGTGGTTACATGTTCTTCCGACTCACTTCCATCGCCCGAGTGCTCAGAAGAGTTTCCTTCCTCCTCCGAGTGCTCCTTTGAGTGCTCCTGCGAGCTTTCATTTTCGTGAGACTCGGGCTCAGGAGTCGTCACTATCTCTTCGGATTGCTCCTTAGAGTGTTCCTGGGATTGCTCTTGAGACTTCTCCTGTGAGTGCTCTTGAGAGTGCTCCTGAGAATGCTCCTGTGACTGTTCTTGTGAGTGCTCCTCAGAATGTTCTTGAGAAGATTCTTCTACCTCCGGTTCAGGAGTTGTCACCTCTTCTTGCGATTGCTCGTCAGAATGCTCCTGTGACTGCTCCTGAGAATGTTCTTGGGATTGCTCCTGAGAGTGCTCCTGGGATTGCTCTTGAGACTTCTCCTGTGAGTGCTCTTGAGAGTGCTCTTGTGAATGCTCCTGTGACTGTTCTTGTGAGTGTTCCTCAGAATGCTCTTGGGATTGCTCTTTCGAATGTTCCTGTGAGTGCTCTTGGGATTGCTCCTGCGAGTGCTCCTGGGATTGCTCTTGAGACTTCTCCTGGGAGTGTTCTTGAGAGTGCTCTTGCGAGTGCTCTTGTGAATGCTCCTGAGAGTGCTCTTGGGAGTGTTCTACAGAGTGCTCCTCAGAATGTTCTTGAGATGGTTCTTCTTCCTCCGGCTGCGGAGTTGTCACTTCTTCTTGCGACTGCTCTTGAGATTGCTCCTGAGAATGTTCTTGGGATTGCTCCTGAGAGTGCTCCTGGGATTGCTCTTGAGACTTCTCCTGTGAGTGCTCTTGAGAGTGCTCTTGAGAATGCTCCTGTGAATGTTCCTGTGACTGTTCTTGTGAGTGTTCCTCAGAATGCTCTTGGGATTGCTCCTGCGAGTGCTCCTGGGATTGCTCTTGAGACTTCTCCTGTGAATGCTCCTGAGAGTGCTCCTGGGAGTGTTCTTGAGAGTGCTCTTGCGAGTGCTCTTGTGAATGCTCCTGAGAGTGCTCTTGGGAGTGTTCTACAGAGTGCTCCTCAGAATGTTCTTGAGATGGTTCTTCTTCCTCCGGCTGCGGAGTTGTCACTTCTTCTTGCGACTGCTCTTGAGATTGCTCCTGAGAATGTTCTTGGGATTGCTCCTGAGAGTGCTCCTGGGATTGCTCTTGAGACTTCTCCTGTGAGTGCTCTTGAGAGTGCTCTTGAGAATGCTCCTGTGAATGTTCCTGTGACTGTTCTTGTGAGTGTTCCTCAGAATGCTCTTGGGATTGCTCCTGCGAGTGCTCCTGGGATTGCTCTTGAGACTTCTCCTGTGAATGCTCCTGAGAGTGCTCCTGGGAGTGTTCTTGAGAGTGCTCTTGCGAGTGCTCTTGTGAATGCTCCTGAGAGTGCTCTTGGGAGTGTTCTACAGAGTGCTCCTCAGAATGTTCTTGAGATGGTTCTTCTTCCTCCGGCTGCGGAGTTGTCACTTCTTCTTGCGACTGCTCTTGAGATTGCTCCTGAGAATGTTCTTGGGATTGCTCCTGAGAGTGCTCCTGGGATTGCTCTTGAGACTTCTCCTGTGAGTGCTCTTGAGAGTGCTCTTGAGAATGCTCCTGTGAATGTTCCTGTGACTGTTCTTGTGAGTGTTCCTCAGAATGCTCTTGGGATTGCTCTTGAGACTTCTCCTGTGAATGCTCCTGAGAGTGCTCCTGGGAGTGTTCTTGAGAGTGCTCTTGCGAGTGCTCTTGTGAATGCTCCTGAGAGTGCTCTTGGGAGTGTTCTACAGAGTGCTCCTCAGAATGTTCTTGAGATGGTTCTTCTTCCTCCGGCTGCGGAGTTGTCACTTCTTCTTGCGACTGCTCTTGAGATTGCTCCTGAGAATGTTCTTGGGATTGCTCCTGAGAGTGCTCCTGGGATTGCTCTTGAGACTTCTCCTGTGAGTGCTCTTGAGAGTGCTCTTGAGAATGCTCCTGTGAATGTTCCTGTGACTGTTCTTGTGAGTGTTCCTCAGAATGCTCTTGGGATTGCTCCTGCGAGTGCTCCTGGGATTGCTCTTGAGACTTCTCCTGTGAATGTTCCTGAGAGTGCTCCTGGGAGTGTTCTTGAGAGTGCTCTTGCGAGTGCTCTTGTGAATGCTCCTGAGAGTGCTCTTGGGAGTGTTCTACAGAGTGCTCCTCAGAATGTTCTTGAGATGGTTCTTCTTCCTCCGGCTGCGGAGTTGTCACTTCTTCTTGCGACTGCTCTTGAGACTGCTCCTGAGATTGTTCTTGAGAATGCTCCTGCGACTGCTCTTGGGATTGTTCTTGAGAGTGTTCTTGCGAGAGCTCCTGAGAATGCTCCTGTGACTGTTCCTGAGAATGTTCCTTGGACTGCTCCTGAGAATGTTCTTCGGACTGCTCTTTAGAGTGCTCCTGAGAATGTTCTTGAGATTGCTCTTGTGACTTCTCCTGTGAGTGCTCTTGAGAGTGCTCCTGAGAATGCTCCTGTGAATGCTCCTGCGACTGTTCTTGTGAGTGTTCCTCAGAATGTTCTTGAGAAGATTCCTCTACCTCAGATTCAGGAGTTGTCACCTCTTCTTGCGACTGCTCGTGAGAATGCTCCTTTGACTGTTCTTGAGATTGTTCCAGAGAAACCTCTTGCGACTGCTCCTGAGAATGCTCTTGGGACTGCTCCTGAGATTGTTCTTTGGACTGCTCTTGTGAGTGTTCTTGGGAGTGCTCCTGCGAATGCTCTTGGGATTGCTCTTTCGAATGTTCTTGGGAGTGCTCTTGAGAGTGCTCCTGAGAATGTTCTTGGGAGTGTTCTTGGGATTGTTCTTGAGAATGCTCCTGGGAGAGCTCTTCAGACTCCGCTTGAGAGTGCTCCTGCGAATGCTCTTGGGATTGCTCTTTCGAATGTTCCTGTGAGTGCTCTTTAGAGTGCTCCTGAGAATGCTCCTGAGAGTGCTCCTGGGAGTGTTCTACAGAGTGCTCCTCGGAATGTTCTTGAGATGATTCTTCTTCCTCCGGCTGCTGAGTTGTCACTTCTTCTTGCGACTGCTCTTGAGACTGCTCCTGAGATTGTTCTTGAGAATGCTCCTGCGACTGCTCTTGGGATTGTTCTTGAGAGTGTTCTTGAGAGTGCTCCTGCGAATGCTCCTGTGATTGCTCCTGTGAATGCTCCTTTGACTGTTCTTGAGATTGCTCCTGAGAAACCTCTTGCGACTGCTCCTGAGAATGCTCTTGGGACTGCTCCTGAGATTGTTCTTTGGACTGCTCTTGAGAGTGCTCCTGAGAATGTTCTTGGGATTGCTCTTGAGAATGTTCTTGTGAGTGTTCTTGGGATTGTTCTTGAGAATGTTCCTGGGAAAGCTCTTCGGAATGCTCTTGTGAGTGCTCTTGGGAATGCTCTTGTGAATGCTCTTGGGAGTGTTCTTCAGACTGCTCTTGTGAGTGTTCTTGGGAGTGCTCCTTCGAATGCTCTTGGGATTGCTCTTGGGATTGCTCCTGGGAATGCTCCTGAGAATGCTCCTGGGATTGTTCTTGAGACTTCTCTTGTGAATGTTCTTGAGAGTGCTCCTCAGAATGCTCATGGGATTGCTCTTTCGAATGTTCTTGGGAGTGCTCTTGAGATTGCTCCTGTGATTGTTCCTGAGACGGTTCCTCCACCTCTGGTTCTGGAGTTGTCACCTCCTCTTGCGACTCCTCTTCAGAATGCTCCTGTGATTGTTCTTGAGATGGTTCCTCCACCTCTGGTTCAGGAGTTGTCACCTCCTCTTCCGACTGCTCCTGAGAGTGCTGTTGCGAGTGTTCCTGAGACGGTTCCTCCTCCTCTGGTTCTGGAGTTGTCACCTCCTCTTGCGACTCCTCTTCAGAATGCTCCTGTGATTGTTCTTGAGATGGTTCCTCCACCTCTGGTTCAGGAGTTGTCACCTCCTCTTCCGACTGCTCCTGAGAGTGCTCTTGCGAGTGTTCCTGAGACGGTTCCTCCTCCTCTGGTTCTGGAGTTGTCACCTCCTCTTGCGATTGCTCTCGTGATTCCTCTTCTGGTTGAGGAGTAGGTATTGGAACCTCAGTATGTTCTTCCGATTGCGAATCATCTTCTAGCTCACTGCTCTCTGAGCAATCTTCATCTTCGAACGATACATCGTCGTTCTCGTGGGACCTTTCTTGTGAGTGTTCCTGGGAGTGCTCCTGCGAATGCTCCTGTGACTGCTCTTGAGAGTGCTCCTGGGAGTGTTCTACAGAGTGCTCTTCAGAATGTTCTTGAGACGGCTCTTCTTCCTCCGGTTGCGGAGTTGTCACTTCTTCTTGCGACTGCTCTTGAGAGTGTTCCTGAGAGTGCTCTTGCGAGTGCTCTTGGGATTGTTCTTGAGAGTGCTCCTGCGAGTGCTCCTGTGAATGCTCCTGAGAGTGCTCCTGGGAGTGTTCTACAGAGTGCTCTTCAGACTGTTCTTGAGATGGTTCTTCTTCCTCCGGTTGCGGAGTTGTCACTTCTTCTTGCGACTGCTCTTGAGAGTGTTCTTGCGAGTGCTCCTGCGACTGTTCTTGGGATTGTTCTTGAGAGTGTTCCTGAGACTGTTCTTGTGACTGCTCTTGGGATTGTTCTTGTGAATGTTCTTGAGAGTGCTCCTCAGAATGCTCTTGGGATTGCTCTTTCGAATGTTCTTGGGAGTGCTCTTGAGAGTGCTCCTGTGATTGTTCCTGAGACGGTTCCTCCACCTCTGGTTCTGGAGTTGTCACCTCCTCTTGCGACTGCTCTTCAGAATGCTCCTGCGATTGTTCCTGAGACGGTTCCTCCACCTCTGATTCTGGAGTTGTCACCTCCTCTTGCGACTCCTCTTCAGAATGCTCCTGTGATTGTTCCTGAGACGGTTCTTCCACCTCTGGTTCAGGAGTTGTCACCTCCTCTTCCGACTGCTCCTGAGAGTGCTCTTGCGAGTGTTCCTGAGACGGTTCCTCCACCTCTGGTTCTGGAGTTGTCACCTCCTCTTGCGACTCCTCTTCAGAATGCTCCTGTGATTGTTCTTGAGATGGTTCCTCCACATCTGGTTCAGGAGTTGTCACCTCCTCTTGCGACTCCTCTTCAGAATGCTCCTGTGATTGTTCCTGAGATGGTTCTTCCACCTCTGGTTCAGGAGTTGTCACCTCCTCTTGCGACTGCTCTTCAGAATGCTCCTGCGATTGTTCCTGAGACGGTTCCTCCACCTCTGGTTCTGGAGTTGTCACCTCCTCTTGCGACTCCTCTTCAGAATGCTCCTGTGATTGTTCTTGAGACGGTTCCTCCACCTCTGGTTCTGGAGTTGTCACCTCCTCTTGCGACTCCTCTTCAGAATGCTCCTGTGATTGTTCCTGAGACGGTTCCTCCACCTCTGGTTCTGGAGTTGTCACCTCCTCTTGCGACTCCTCTTCAGAATGCTCCTGTGATTGTTCCTGAGATGGTTCTTCCACCTCTGGTTCAGGAGTTGTCACCTCCTCTTGCGACTGCTCTTCAGAATGCTCCTGCGATTGTTCCTGAGACGGTTCCTCCACCTCTGGTTCTGGAGTTGTCACCTCCTCTTGCGACTCCTCTTCAGAATGCTCCTGTGATTGTTCCTGAGATGGTTCTTCCACCTCTGGTTCAGGAGTTGTAACCTCCTCTTGCGACTGCTCTTCAGAATGCTCCTGCGATTGTTCCTGAGACGGTTCCTCCACCTCTGGTTCTGGAGTTGTCACCTCCTCTTCCGACTCCTCTTCAGAATGCTCCTGTGATTGTTCTTGAGACGGTTCCTCCACCTCTGGTTCTGGAGTTGTCACCTCCTCTTGCGACTCCTCTTCAGAATGCTCCTGTGATTGTTCCTGAGACGGTTCTTCCACCTCTGGTTCAGGAGTTGTCACCTCCTCTTCCGACTGCTCCTGAGAGTGCTCTTGCGAGTGTTCCTGAGACGGTTCCTCCACCTCTGGTTCTGGAGTTGTCACCTCCTCTTGCGACTCCTCTTCAGAATGCTCCTGTGATTGTTCTTGAGATGGTTCCTCCACATCTGGTTCAGGAGTTGTCACCTCCTCTTGCGACTCCTCTTCAGAATGCTCCTGTGATTGTTCCTGAGATGGTTCTTCCACCTCTGGTTCAGGAGTTGTCACCTCCTCTTGCGACTGCTCTTCAGAATGCTCCTGCGATTGTTCCTGAGACGGTTCCTCCACCTCTGGTTCTGGAGTTGTCACCTCCTCTTGCGACTCCTCTTCAGAATGCTCCTGAGATGGTTCTTCCACCTCTGGTTCAGGAGTTGTCACCTCCTCTTGCGATTGCTCTCGTGATTCCTCTTCTGGTTGAGGAGTAGGTATTGGAACCTCGGTATGTTCTTCCGATTGCGAATCATCTTCTAGCTCACTGCTCTCTGAGCAATCTTCATCTTCGAACGATACGTCGTCGTTCTCGTGGGACCTTTCTTGTGAGTGTTCCTGGGAGTGCTCCTGCGAATGCTCCTGTGACTGCTCTTGAGAGTGTTCCTGAGAGTGCTCTTGTGACTGCTCTTGGGATTGTTCTTGAGAGTGCTCTTGCGAGTGCTCCTGTGAATGCTCCTGAGAGTGCTCCTGTGATTGTTCTACAGAGTGTTCCTCAGAATGTTCTTGAGATGGTTCTTCTTCCTCCGGCTGCGGAGTTGTCACTTCTTCTTGCGACTTTTCCTGAGATTGTTCTTGGGAGTGTTCTTGCGAATGCTCCTCTGACTGCTCCTGAGAGTGCTCTTGGGAGTGTTCTTGAGAGTGCTCCTGTGATTGTTCTACAGAGTGTTCCTCAGAGTGTTCTTGAGATGGCTCTTCTTCCTCTGGCTGCGGGGTTGTCACTTCTTCTTGAGACTGCTCTTGAGAGTGTTCCTGAGAGTGTTCCTGAGAGTGCTCTTGCGAATGCTCCTGCGACTGCTCTTGGGATTGTTCTTGAGAGTGCTCCTGCGAGTGCTCCTGTGAATGCTCCTGAGAGTGCTCCTGGGAGTGTTCTACAGAGTGTTCTTCAGAATGTTCTTGAGATGGCTCTTCTTCCTCCGGTTGCGGAGTTGTCACTTCTTCTTGCGACTGCTCTTGAGAGTGTTCTTGCGAGTGCTCTTGCGAGTGCTCCTGCGACTGCTCTTGGGATTGTTCTTGAGAGTGTTCCTGAGATTGTTCTTGTGACTGCTCTTGGGATTGTTCTTGAGAGTGTTCTTGCGAGTGCTCCTGTGAATGCTCCTGAGAGTGCTCCTGGGAGTGTTCTACAGAGTGCTCCTCAGAATGTTCTTGAGATGGTTCTTCCTCCTTCGGTTGCGGAGTTGTCACTTCTTCTTGCGACTGCTCTTGAGAGTGTTCCTGAGAGTGCTCTTGCGAATGCTCCTGCGACTGCTCTTGGGATTGTTCTTGAGAGTGTTCTTGAGAGTGCTCCTGAGAATGCTCCTGTGAATGCTCCTGTGAATGCTCCTGAGAGTGCTCCTGGGAGTGTTCTACAGAGTGCTCTTCAGACTGTTCTTGAGATGGCTCTTCTTCCTCCGGTTGCGGAGTTGTCACTTCTTCTTGCGACTGCTCTTGAGAGTGTTCTTGCGAGTGCTCTTGCGAGTGCTCCTGCGACTGCTCTTGGGATTGTTCTTGAGAGTGTTCCTGAGATTGTTCTTGTGACTGCTCTTGGGATTGTTCTTGAGAGTGTTCTTGCGAGTGCTCCTGTGAATGCTCCTGAGAGTGCTCCTGGGAGTGTTCTACAGAGTGCTCCTCAGAATGTTCTTGAGATGGTTCTTCCTCCTTTGGTTGCGGAGTAGTCACTTCTTCTTGCGACTGCTCTTGAGAGTGTTCCTGAGAGTGTTCCTGAGAGTGCTCTTGCGAATGCTCCTGCGACTGCTCTTGGGATTGTTCTTGAGAGTGTTCTTGAGAGTGCTCCTGAGAATGCTCCTGTGAATGCTCCTGTGAATGCTCCTGAGAGTGCTCCTGGGAGTGTTCTACAGAGTGCTCTTCAGACTGTTCTTGAGATGGCTCTTCTTCCTCCGGTTGCGGAGTTGTCACTTCTTCTTGCGACTGCTCTTGAGAGTGTTCTTGCGAGTGCTCTTGCGAGTGCTCCTGCGACTGCTCTTGGGATTGTTCTTGAGAGTGTTCCTGAGATTGTTCTTGCGACTGCTCTTGAGAGTGTTCCTGCGACTGCTCTTGGGATTGTTCTTGAGAGTGCTCTTGGGATTGTTCTTGAGAGTGCTCCTGCGAGTGCTCCCGTGAATGCTCCTGAGAGTGCTCCTGTGATTGTTCTACAGAGTGTTCCTCAGAGTGTTCTTGAGATGGCTCTTCTTCCTCCGGTTGCGGAGTTGTCACTTCTTCTTGCGACTGCTCTTGAGAGTGCTCTTGCGAGTGCTCCTGCGACTGCTCTTGGGATTGTTCTTGAGAGTGTTCCTGAGATTGTTCCTGCGACTGCTCTTGGGATTGTTCTTGAGAGTGCTCTTGGGATTGTTCTTGAGAGTGCTCCTGCGAGTGCTCCTGTGAATGCTCCTGAGAGTGCTCCTGGGAGTGTTCTACAGAGTGCTCTTCAGAATGTTCTTGAGATGGTTCTTCCTCCTCCGGTTGCGGAGTCGTCACTTCTTCTTGCGACTGCTCTTGAGATTGTTCCTGAGAGCGTTCTTGTGAATGCTCCTGTGAGTGCTCTTGGGATTGTTGTTGCGAAGACTCTTTCTCTTCTGGCGTAGCAGTCGTTGCTTCTTGCGAGCGTTCATGCTCTCGCGAGTTCTCCTCGTTTGATATTTGTTCCTCTTGACTTTGAGATTCGTTTGATCCGCTATCCAGTTCCATTGTTTCGCCGACGGATAGTGAGCCGTTCTCTTCGCTGTCCTCGCTCGGGTCCTCGTCTCGTTGGCTGTCTTCCGCGTCACGCTTGCTTGGTCTGTCCGTGTGTCGGTCTTCGTCCGATTCCGGTACTGCCTCCTTTTCCGTCTGCTCGTCTGAAAGGTACATCGGGGTTTGAGTATACGCGATGTCTTGTTTGGTGCTGTGGCGCGCAATGAACTTCCGCCCGGAAACGAGGTTTACAACAGCGTTTTGCGAGGGGGACTTTTGAAATCGTTACTCACCTTTGTGATGCGGATTTCCTCCTCCGGGATATCTGCACACTTGTCGAGTCTGGTCCCACAGTCTTCCGGGCTTGCAGGTAAACTCGAAGAGGATGTAATCCCCGAAGCGGGTTCGAAGGCACCTGTAGTACTTGTTGGCCTCGCGCGGGTGCGGAACGAAGGAGTCTTCCTTGCAGGCTACGCCCTCCCCGCCGGGTGAGCGAATTCCAAGGAGTTCCGAGTCTGCGTTGGCGGCCGCGGCCTGCATCTCGCATACCGGTCGATCGGCCAGTTGGGGCGGCAGGCAGGCATTGCTCTCGCTCGAATAGACCAACCCGCCGTTGCACTTGTGCGCGAAAAGTTTCAAACGGCCGGCCTTGTAGGCGACGCACTCGTAGATGCGATCGCAGCTCCTTGGATCGGCAAAGTATCCGGGTTGCTCGCAGGCGAACCAGTCAGGGTGCAGGTGCTCCTGCGATGGCACGGGGGTCGAGTCGGTGGGTCTTCGGGTTCCGCGTGGCGGGTCTGCGGGCCGAAGGGAATCGTCCGTGAGGCGGGTTCGCAGCCTCTTTTACGGCACACTGGGGGAATTTCGAGTGACTTACCTGTCTCGCGAAGTTGCCGCGAGTCGCGCGGAAGGGGGTGCTGATCGGCTAGAACGAGCGCCGCAACGGCGGCGAGGGCGCAGAGGAACTTCCACATGCTGCTAGGGGCGCCTCAGCCTGGAAGAGAGAATCGATGAGCGGAAAGTGGGAAGAGGGAAGCGCGCAGTTTCTTCGGCAGGTCGCGATCAACGCGACGGAGGACGGAACGAACGAAGAAATTGGATGTGGACCTACCTGTGCTGACGGCGAACGTCGATTCGTACGTTCGCACAGCGGGCTAAGCGGACTGCGGCGCTGGGGAATCCCGGAACGGTCGGTGATTCTCTCTCTCGCGCGTTTGGCTCCAGGTACGAAGGAGCGGCGGTCCTCGAATTCGTGCGATCGGCAGAATCCGATTAAATATATACGCGTGCTCGTTAACGCGCGCCACGTGCGCGACGCTGATAAACCGAAGAAACGATTGCACGCTCTTTCCAATCGAATACGCTCGAAAGAGAAATCGCTATGTATTCAGTTTGGGAGCATCGAATCGAGAGTTCCAGCTGCGCTCTAGGCACGAGATTGCTCGTCGGGAATCGACGGACGTCGGCCGAGGCTGAGCAGGAGGACACGGAAGAGGCGGAGGACGCGAAGGACCAGGAGTACCGGAAGCAGTCGCCGGAGGAAGGAGACGAGCACTCAGGGATAGCTCGCTCGTACCCCGATCGGCGATGCTTCTCGGCGCCGATCGCGGAAAAGAGGTTTTCGCTCGACGGCGAGGAGTCGAGCGGCGGCGCATCCTTAAATTCTAAGCGGTGCTGGCGGTCGAGCAGAGCGACGGCTCTTGGCCCGCCTCGCCCCGCCTCGCCCCGCCGCGGGGTGCCACTTGTGCCAATATTGATACTACGATTCGGGGCAGGGTAAATACCGTTGGATGGATGAGCGAGGGGATGGGATCGAGAAGTGGCCAAATTTTGTCTGTTTTGCTAAAAAAAAGTTTTAATCGCATCAAAGTACATGGAAACGACCTCGACAGGCGGTCGCGCAGCGACGCACCGCGCGTCCCAACGAAGCTCCTTCGGAAGGAGCGTTCCAGCTTCCAAGGGCTCGGCGAGGAGGGCTACCGTTACGTCGGGTTGCCGTCGACTCGGAATCCCCGGCGTTGCTCTTCGTTCAGCGGGTCCAGCAACCCCAGCGGGTCCGGCGAGTTCGGTGAAGCCAACGAAGCCGGAGGGTCGAACGGGAAGAACGACGCGGACGAGGCCGCGGGAGACCCGTAGCCCCGGTTTCCGGTACCAAAGGGAAGGAGGGTGCCGCCGCTCGCCAGCGGGAATCGCCGCCGGAGCGGTTTTCGACCGACAGAGAGAGCTCGGCTCTCCAGCTACGGAAGAGAAGGGACGACGGCGATAATCGCGAAAGACGGGAGGACGGGAAGACGGGACGATGGGACGATGGGAGGAAGGGGAGAGGGAAGGGAGATAATTGCGTCGGCGAGGCGTACCTGAAGCAGACCGGCAGCGTTTGGCGCGCGTTCGCGCGCAAAGAGGCCAAGCGGACCGGCGGCGTCGAGGCGATGCTCGAGTCGCGTTCTCCAGCCTCGGCTCCTCTTGCCCCAGCCGGTCGAAAAGTTGAGCTGGGCTCGCGTTTCCATGGTCGAGATCAGCCAGAGCAGAAGCGTCATTGCGAGGAGACCGGATCGAATCCTCCTAGACCTAGGGAGAACGCGGGTCGAGATTAGCATTGGAGTCGCGGGTGATCCGATCTCTCGACCGATACCGCTCGAGAGCCCAGAACCGCGAAACGTTTCGGCTCTTTTGCGATTGTTCGTGAAGCCGCGGACGAGGATTCTCGGTCTCGATCGGTCGGGGCGACCCGAGGAGGATCGAGTCGGAGGACTCACATAGTGAGTGACGCGACCCGTCAAGCCGGCAACGGAAGGGAGGAAACTGGCGAGTAAATCTCGGCTCGGCGGAACTTTTCGCTCGCGTTGATTTCCGCTTTCTCGTTTGCGCTCTCGCGCGCAACGTCTAACGGCTCTCGTCGACGATCCGAGGATGCAAGCGCGTTTGCCGGAACGTCCCGACACGCAGCTCGTTTTTATAGTTTCGCCGCCCCTACCTCGCGGATCGAGAAACATCGAGCACCGAGCCCTCCCCTTCCCTCATCCTCCGACGCCTCCCCGTCGAGGTCGAGGCGACCGCCCTTCGCTGGAGGGATTCTCCGATGCCGAGACTTCTTCCCGTGGCGGAGAGGGCCGGGAATCCCCGTTAATTGAGCGATCGCTCTTCTCGAGCCTCGCGAAGCCACCGTTGACCGATAACGCGCTCCTCTCCGCTTCTATTCGTCACCCTTCTCTCCCGTAGCTCGCGCCCTCGGTCGATCGCGCGAACGATCGAAAGTCCGCGAGGATCGAGGCGGGACGCGGAGGCCAGAGGAAATCAGACAGGATCGTGTTTCGTTGCAGTTCTGCTTCTTTATTGTTTCGATGAAAAATGGTTTACAATAAATAAAGATGGTACAGGTAAAGTAACGAAGATGGCATATGATACGGCGCGCGTCGATTGAGACGAAGCTTGTCGTAGAGATCGGAAAGAATCGCGTACGCGCGTGTATCGACGCACAGCTGCTTTGACGTAAAAATAAGGAGATCTATTTTAATCTCGCGGGAGCCGGAGTTGCGCAATCCCCGATCGCAGTGGCAATCGTAATTGCCATAATTGCCTTGCCTCCGAGGAGAACGTACCGAGATAACTCGGCTAGGCCGCCGTTATCGCAGAGCCGCGATATCGTGGACTCCCGCGTACCGAAGAACGCCCCGCTACATCCCCGCTGCCACCCCGCTACGCCCCTGCCATTCCCAGAGATCGGTGTTTCTCAAAGTCCTCCTCCTCACACCCTGGCTATCGGACTATCCGACTATCCCTCGCGCCGAACCGTCCGGAGAACACGACTTTCGAAAGTCGCCTTCCGATTCCCGCTGACGTTTTTCGATCGAAGCCGCGACGGCGAGACTGCTCCGTCGACCGTCGGAGCCTCCGACGGCTTCCTTTCTCAATGGCTTCTCGCGAAAGGCCGAACAGCGGGAGACGAAGCCCGTCGGCTGGGTCGCCGTTCGAACTCGTCGATTTCTAGTCTCGTCGGCGGGTCGTTCCCTCTTCTCCGATCTCCAATCTCCGTCGGTTGGCGTTTCTCCGCGGAAATGGAGCGCCCCTTGGATCGCTCGCCATCCACTCGGGACGGAGCGCTTGGAGCTGTTGGAGACAGGCCTGCCTTCGACTGTTCCGACCGTAAAAGTGGCTAAGAGTAAGAGTCAAAGTAACGTTGAGAGTATAAGAGTAACACGCTCGCTGATAGACGATAGTTCGTGTATTCGATTTTCACTTTATTGCTACAAAAGAGAAATTAAAATTAGTTACGTCGAATCGAGAGCGACGCCGAAGATACGGCAAGGTATCTTCCCTCTTGTCTTCCGTCTTCGTATCACTTAAGGGCAGTGTTGGAAAAAATTCGTATCGCGCGGTGGCTCTCCTGCGCGCGACGAAATCGACCGACGACGATTTGTGCCTGGCCGGGAGGACTAAGGTTCTCGCGTCGCACGAGTCGCTGGACGGTCGGGTCTCTCGAGACGATTCCACGACGTCCCAACGACGATTTTTGCGGCTGAAGGGCCCCATCGCCGGTCGGATCTTGTCGCGCAAAGCCGCTTCTCGACGTGCTCGTCGACGGGGACGAAGTATTCCGTCTACAGCCAGGTATGCCACCAAACACGATCGTGGTCACTCGCGCCCGTGGGTCCTGTCGATCGTTCTTTCGCCTCAAAGACGAGCGTCGCGACGGCAAGGGAGCCGTCCGCTCGCCGCGTCGACGGTCAACGGAAAACGTAACTCGCGGGGGACGATCGTCGTTGACCGGGTCTTTTCTCGTTCCGTCGCACCGTCTTCCTCCTCCTCCTCCTCCTCCTCCTCCTCCTCCTCGATTAAGTACAAAACAACGAAGCTAATGGCGCATCGTCGAGATCGTGACCGAAATCCGATTCGCTCCACCGGAAATCGATCGTTCTGTTCGTCGGCGGTGGGCTCTCGCGCGAACCCTCGGAAAACTCGTTAATTATTTCGCGGAGGTTTCATCGAGAGGACGTCTCGTCGGCTCAGCACCAACTTTCGCTCTCTCGCTCTCCGACACCGTCGCTCTCCTCGTCGCTGGGCTCCTCTCCGTACATGTCCGCCAGCTTCCGAAACCTCGGTCCAAAGTTCGACAAGTAATTGAACTTCAAGTCTCCGTCGTCGGTGCCTGCGGACGACAAGGGTGCCACGAGTTTAGCGATCTCGCGTCGCTCGCTTCGCCGGTGGATATCCGGGAGGGGAGAGAGGCGATACTTACACGACGCCAACGACGACAAGGATCCCTCAGAGTTGCCCTCACCCTCGTACGCGTAATGTCTCACGTCGTCGAAAGGATTCGTGTCGGGGTCCTTGTCGCAGCTCTCCTTCTTGCCGTCCAAGAAACCGCAAATGTCCGGAACCTCGTCGGGCGCTGCCAAGCGAAAAGGAAGGAATGAGATTACGGGACAGCCGCGAATCTACCTAGGAACGTTTCGACCGACGATATGAACGGGGTTCGCTGCCCCCTAGTTACCTCTGCCCTGAAGTCCAACGGGAGCTATCTTGGAATCGATCGGCGGCGCGTCGTAAATCGTTCTGAGAACGTTCAGGTCGTAGCCGGTATCAACCTCGCCACCACCCTCGTCTTCGTAATTTATTATATTCTCCCTGATGTCGTCCATGTCCTTGTAGAGATCGTCGGTTTTTCGTCTGTGCACCACCACCGCCAGCAACAGTATGAGGAGAATGGCCACGCAGACGAGGATCGCGACGAGGAAATTCGTGTCGATTCCGAAGGATACGGCTTTGGCCATTCCATGATCACAGCCGGGATAGGCGTTTCTCGACAACGACGGCATTCCCAGATTGTACGTCTGAAAGAGAAGGAAAGATAGAGTCGTTCGACTTTGAAGATGATACGCGGAAGTTAGGAAGATCGGAGAAAAGGTAAATGAGGAAATGACATTACGTTTCCGTTGAAGGTCATGTTGCGGATGCAACCGACGAAACCTTCGTCCGTGGGCTTGTGATCCCAACCCAGCTCCGAGGCGAGGAGCGCGAGATCGCTCAAAGTCCCACCGATCTGCATCGGCCCGTTTACGTTGAGGAACTCGTTGGAACCCTGCGGCGCGTACAGACTCATGCAAGCCGATATTCCGCAGTTGTCTACCTTCATCTCGATCGCCTGAACGAACAAGGAAGAAACGAACGAGAGGAATAAGGAAGAATTCGACGAGAAAGTAATGGGAAGGAGGGTGCGCGACGCTCACGTTCTTCGTCCAATAGACGTCTATGCGATGACTCTTGCCGTCCGTCAGCTTGATATGCCTCTGATCCAATCTGACCGTACCTGTCCCGTAATCCATGTAGAGGACCGCGTATCCCTGCTGCAGCTCCAGCGCCATAAAGTCTTGAATGCCAACCCTGGGTCCGTAGGTGATCGGACCGAAGTAGAATACGAGCCCGTTGTCGACGTGGGGCGTTATCTCGAGACCTGAAAGGAGCGTCCGTCGTGAATGAGATGGGAAGGGGGCGGGGAAAAATTCGGATCGCGGCGCGGGGCCGACGGGGCCCCGAAAAGGTCGGCTTCTCGTTACCCAGGTGAGAATCGTCGCAGGCTTGACCGGGCGGTGGCATGACGGCCCATCCGTCGCCGTGGAATCCGATTCCGAGGAGCTCGCACCTCGGCCCCTCGAGTCCGGGCGGGCACTCGCAACGCTCCGCGAGCGGCGTACCCCCGTTCAGGCAGACTATCGGCTCGGCGACGTGGCAGGTGCACTGGGGATCCACGACAGCTCTCACTCCCACGAAGGAGCTCGTGTTCGTGTAGACCGCGTACGGAACCGTGCTGACGTTGAGGAAGCTCCGGCACGAGTTATTGCAATGGAGCTTCTCGTAGAGGCACTCGTCGATGTTCACGAGCAGGATTTCCGCCTTTGTCTCGCGACTGATCTCCACGGCGTGCCGGGCCAAGATCGTGTTGAGCTTCTCCGGGGCGTAGTATGGACTCCCGTGAACGGAAAATCTCACGTCCAACAGGCTCCCGTTGTTGTGATGCGGCGAGTGGAGAACGGTGAACACGTCGACGTTCTCCACCGAGGCGTTGAGAACGTTGGCCAGCCTCTCCTGGAACATCTCCTTCCTGCTCACGCCGGTCTCGTCGGGCGCGACGAAGTCTTCGGCGCTTATCCCGTAAAAGCGCACGGAGCCCGACCTCACCACCGCCTCCTCCGGGAGTTCCTTGACGGTGACGTTGACGTAGGCGTTCACCTCGTGTCGGCCAACGTGGAGGCTCTCCTCGGTCACGAGGAACTTGAGGACGAAGGTGTCGTTGGAGGTTCCGGATAGCAGGGTTATCATTCCGGTCTCGGAGTCCAATCGAAATCCTTGACTCGAGGAGGCCCAGGCAAAGTGTTTGTCCGGCAAGTCCCAGTCGTCGGCGTCGTTTACGTATACCCGTCCGATCTTCGTGTCCGGGGCCTCACCCTTGTAATTGTAGATGAATATCGTGCTCGAGCCCTCGGACATTGGATTGTCGTTCTCGTCGCCGATGATGACCGTCAGAGTGGAAGTGCCCGTCATCGGCGGTTTTCCGCTGTCGGTTATCGTTATCGCGATGTCGTAGCTCTTTCGCTCCTCGCGATCGAACTTTACCCGCGCGAACAGCTCGGCGTCACGAATCGCGAACTTGGCGACGATTTCCTCGTCGACGCTCTCGTCTATGCGAAACTCGAAGGGCGGGCCGTTGTCGTCGGAGTCCCAGTCGCGCGCCTTCAGCTCCGTTATCTTGCCCGGCGGCTTGTTCTCGCCCCAAACCACGGGATACGGCATGTCGAGAAACGGCGCGTTGTCGTTGATGTCTATCAGGGTGATATTCACCATAACCAGCTCCCGAAGGGCCGTCGGCGAACCGTCCTCGTCCCGCGCCATCACTATCACCTACGTTCAATGAAAATGATATATCGATTGGATTCTCGCGCCGGTAGATCGTCGATCGTGGATCGGCCTCTCTCCGCACACGCTCCTTCACTTACGGTCCACATGGAGTAGCCCAAGGGAGGATCCCGATCGAGGGGCTTCTTGAGGGTCATGCAGCCAGACTTGTCGATCCCTATGAGCGGTTGCTGGTCCTCCTTCACGATAAAGTACGCGATGTGCTGATCGGCGTTTCTGTCCTTGATGTCCGGATCGTAGGCGACCACCGTCGTGATGCATTCTGAAAATTCGAGAATCGTTAGTCCTCCACCGTTCCCGCCGGGTTACGCGCCCCGGCCAACGACAGCGACGCGACAAGGACGACGAGACCGCCGCCGCGATTACCGTCCATCAGCTTTTCCTCCACGATGGTGGGATTTTTGTTGAATTCCTCGAAGACCGGTGGATTGTCGTTGACGTTCTCGATGAATATTTTCACCTGCGCGGTGTCGTTGTAGAGGCCGTCGAAGGCTCTCACGGTCAGGTTGTACTCGGTGATCTTCTCGTAGTCGAGGGGCTTGTTCACGCGAATCTTTCCGGTGGTACCCTCGATGTAGAAGCTGTCGTCGGTATTGCCGAAAATGATGCTGTAGGTGACCGGGCTTGCGGTATCGGAATCGAGGGCCTTCACCTCGGTAACGGGAGCGTTGACGTTGGCGTTCTCCAGAATGGAGTTTGCCGTGTACACGGCTTGCGTGAAGTGTGGCGCATTGTCGTTTTTGTCGGCAATTTCGATTCGAAAGACCTGCTGGCCCTTGTTGTGCTCGCCGGTTTTAAAGAGCGCGCTGGGGGAATTGTCGACAGCGATGACCTTGACGTTGTACGTGTCCTCGACCTCTCTGTCGAAGGTGGTGAGAGTGGTGATGTTGCCGGTGTGCCTGTCGATGGTGAAGAGATCTCGGAAGTTGTCCAGCTCGTAGGTCACCTGGGGAATTGGAGATGAAACGTGAGCGAGAATTTGTATCTCGAGGTCGACGACGGAGGCCGCGAGAGAAAGTCGTCGAGGAGAAATGCCGTCGGTCGGAAATCGGCGTACCTGGTTGTGGGCCGACGTTCCGTCTGCGTCGATGGCTCGCACCTGCATCACCGGAACACCCGGTGGCTCGTTCTCGAGAACGCTTCCCTTCTTCATCTCGCGAAACACGGGAATATTATCGTTGACGTCGAGCACCTCGATATCGACGACCGTCTCGGCGGCCAGCTGATACTTGTTTTGCACTCGCACTATCAGCGTGTAAACCGTGTTGCTCTCGTAGTCGAGATGCTGGGCGAGCTTGATGTCCGCGACGTCCTTGGTGGACTCTAACCTACGAGGGTGAAAACGAAGGTGAAGGGTAGAGAGAGAGAGAGGAGACGACGGTGAGAGAATGGCCGGCGACGAAGCCGGACGGACGCGATACCTGAAAGTGTTGCCCTTGTTGGTCTGCTCCGTTCTACCGGGAACGAGCTCGAAGAGGAGGCCGGTATTGTCTCCGCTGTTGGAGACGGCCTTCAGTCTGACGATGCTGGCGTCAAAGTCGCTAAAGTTCTCTTGCAGTCGAATCGGCTCGGAGGGTCGCGGCAGAAAGGCCGGCGCCTTCTTGTGCGACTCGACGACGCGAATGTCGAGATCGATCACGCTCGACTTTGGACTTTCTCCTTGATCCTCGGCCGTGGCAGTCATGCTGAATTTGTAATCGGGGTTCCTCTAGAAAATTCCCAAAGAGACGGATCGGAGTAGAGCGGAGACGAGACGGAGGGCGAGCGGAAGGGCCTGCCGGCCGTGACGGCGATACTCACGTCTATGGTCTTGTTGAGGAATATGACGCCGGTGTTGCGATCTATCCGGAAGTAGACGCCGTCGTCGATTCTCTTTGGCGAGAGGCTGTAGCGGACGACGGAGTTGTTTCCGTCGTCGATGTCGGTCGCGGAGACTCTCATGACCTCCCGACCGAGAGGGAGATCCTGAGGCACCGACTCCGTGTAGGCCTGGACGCGCGGAAAAAGAGACGGGGTCAGCGTAGGCTCGAGGGATAGAAGGCAAGTGGCGAGTGCACGTGCGACGCTCGATGCGAGGATCGACTTGCATGCACGACAGATCGGGCGTGGATCATCGGTGCAGACTTGCGGCGGGTTGCGTTTTCTCTCCTTGCTCTTTCGTCGCACTTTGTCGCGCGAAGCGAGACCACCGAACAAGGGAAAAAAATCGCATTCGCCGTCCTTAATCGCAATCGTATTCGCATTCGCATTCGCATTCGCATTCGCATTCTCATTCTCGTTATCATTATCATGATCACTGTCATTCTCATTCGCATTCCCAAATTAACATTGAAATTACGTTCACACCGCAGGAAATTCGAAACCAACCTTCCACACGTATCCACGGAAGACCTGGGTTTGGGGAGAGAATCGAAGCAAAAAGTGGTTAGTAGCGGCACCGAACGGAAGGAAGGAGATTCGTGTTGCCGCGAGTGGTCAGCGAAAGAGACGCGTTCCGATATCGGAGAAAAAAATTGCGGACGCGCAAAGGGAGCGGACCGTTGGAGAGGCGAGATACAGGAGCATCGAGGATGTCGAGGACGCCGAGGACGCCGAGGACGCCGAGGAAGTTGGACGAGCGAGCGTCGTGTGGCCGAGAAGCGAAGGAGGTGGCGGTCGGCCCCCGGAACCGATACGCACCACTTTGTCGAAGACGGGAGAATTGTCGTTGACGTCCTCGATGGTGACTTTGAAGGTGCAGACGTCGTCGAGCTGGGGTCTGCCGTTGTCGGTCGCGAGAACGGTGAGATAGGCCTCCTTTTCTCGGGCGGGCTCGTCCCTGTCGAGCATCTGGGTCGTTCTGATCAGGCCGGTCCGATTGTTGATCTCGAATTTGAGCTTCTCGCCGGGAGCGGTGACGAAGCTGTAGGTGATGGTACCTGAAAATATGGGCATTAGACCCTGGATGCCCGGGGGCTCGTCTCTCGAGGACCGAACGAACCGCTTACCACCCTCGTCCGGGAGATCCCTGTCCTTGGCGCGAACTTGGATCACCACCGTGCCAGCGGGCTCCTCCTCCTTCACCACCGGCGCGTAGTTGGAGCAATTGGAGAAGACGGGCTTGTGATTGTGATTCTCACCCTGCTGCGCCTGAAACTCCCAGTCTTTAAATATTTCACGGATCGCGAAACAGCGAGACGAGGAGAGCTCCGTCGCTCCTCGTTATCTCCTCGTCTCGCCGTCAACTTTTTTTCGCTCATCCTCGCGGAGAAGAGAAAATGGAATCAAGGAGGAATCGAGAAGCACTTACCGTCAATTCCTCCCCGCCGACGATCTGCGACCTAGCGTCCAGGTGTCTCGAGTGCCTCAATCTCGTGGCTTCGCCTGCAACGAAGAAAAGAGTACGAAATAACGTCGACGGTCTCGATAATGCCGCGGATCGAACTTCCGAGTCGAGGAACGAAACTCTGATTTCACATTTTTCATTCCTCATTCGATTCCTGATCCCTGATACTCGATTCCTCATTCGTGACTCACGATTCGCGTGTCGCGCAATTGACGGTGTACGTTTGATTTATCGATGGAGGACGTTGACCGAGAGTGGCCCTCTGCCGCGATTTTTCCTCGTCCCGATACGCCGCGTAACGTGAAGGGGGAGACTATGAATAAAGAAACTGGTCCGAGGAGATTCGCAGATTCGGGAAAGATATCGCGATATCGTTTACCGCGGTCTCCACTGGGAACGATGCACGCGTATAGGACACCTTCGGCGGGGGAAGGGCCGCGAGACCCGGAATATCGAATTTGTCTCGGATTCTCGTCGAGCGGAGCGAAGGTGATTGCCCGACGGCCGTCGGGTGTCGGCTCTCCTTCAAGGGGACTTTTTCGCTACGATCCCGGTTTTTCCGATCCGGCTTTGGCTTTGGCTTCGGCTTCGGCTTCGGCTTCGATTCCAGCTCCGGATCGATCGCGAGAAACGGAGCCCCCCGCGAGCAAGTGGTCGAGGCCGGCCCGCGAAACGACCGCCCCCGTTGGACCCTTCGAGTCCGGCCGGGGCGCCGGCGAACCGCAGTCCTTTGGCATGCTCCTCGCGTAATTCGCGATTAAAGGGAACGCGGAGGGGAAGGAGGCAGCGAGGGGAGTTCCATTAGCGAATTTCGAGTCAATACCAAATTAATCATCGGCGGAACATCGAGCGCGATACGAGTCTGTAATTAACAGAGGGGCCGCCGGGCGTGGGTCGCGCCTCGGCTCCCCGAGCTCCGGCGGGGGCGAGACTCGCCGATCGATCGCCGATTTCCGATTCGCGGCTCGTGAATCGGGAATCTCCATCCTCGATTCCCGACTCCCGTTTTTTCCGATTCCCGAGTCCCGATCGTCAAGCCAACGTCCGAGAGAGTGTCCGTTGTCGAGACGGGAAGTTTCGAGACGGAGGGGAATGGAGAAGGAGAAGCGGAGCAGGCTCGCGGCAAGACCGAAAGGGTTTCGGCAACGGTCGATCGGAGGTAGGCCGTTTATCGCGAGTTTCGGCAGGGGCGACGATAACGCCGCTAACTCGATTGCGAGGGACTCGCCGGGTAGGTCGGTCCTCGCGTAGAGCGTGCCAGAGCGACTCTCCGGCTTCGTTATCGTAGACGTCCTCCCCTCGAAGATCGGGAGGAGAGACCGCGGCCTTCTCCGCCAAGAGAGACGGCGCGAGGAGAGCCGAGGGAACAGCGGCGGCGAGACGCTCGGAAGCGCAGCGAGTCTTTCGCTTTTATCTCGGCGTTCTATTTACGAGGCGAGGTCGAAAGCGAGGGTGCTCCAGGGCCGTTCCGGGAGGGAAGCCTTCCGTGGAGACGGGGGAAACCGGGAAGACCGAGAAGATCGGGCAAACGGAGGAGGAGCCGCCACGGCCCAAGCTCCAAACTTGTCGCGAGAGTCTAATTGTTTCCGATCGCCGTCCAATCTCCTCGAGATCCACCGTTCGCGCCGCGCTCAGCTTCGTTGATCTTCCCATCCGCCTCTTTTCTTCTCTTTCGGAGCTGCGAAGATCAAACGCGCCGGATACGAGGAGCGAAAAACGTGGGTAGGGGAGAATGCCAGGCGGAAGTTTCCGCACCGGCGAACCAGAGCTTACGGAGTAGAATTTGGCAGACGAACGGCCACCTGTTGTCGGAAGCTGCGATGGCAAAAAACGCGAGATTCTCTTCGATCTCGTTTTTACGAGCTCCCGATCTCGGCTTTTCGCGAGACGCTCCGACAGCGAGGAATCAACGGAACCGTTTCGCGCCACCTCGTCGGCCCATCGCTTCCAACGGCCGCTTCGCCTCTGTGACGTTAGACTGGCACGTCGACGGCCGCGGAGCAGAAGAGAGAACGGGCAGAGTGAATGACTGAAATACGGTCGTTTCCGGATTCGTAGGTGAAATTCCTCGAGGGCGTTCCACCGCCGCGAGTTCGTCTTCCTCCGCACACGACTCGTCGCGACTCGACGAAGCCCGGCCGATTCCTCGCAACTTGGTGCTTCTCGCGCTCTCTCGCTCTCTCGCTCTCTCGTCCGTTCGACGACTTGCCGAGTGGATTCGCTGAGATTACAGGAAGGATTAAGCTTACGCTAAGTAGCTTAGATATCTCCTCCCACCGGCGCCTATGCCTATGCCGATGCCGATGGCGATACCGATTTCACCAGCAAACAAGCCCACCGCTCGAAAGGGAGAACGACGTTGGCAACAATATTGGATTTCCGAGTTGCGTAGGAGCCGTCGCACGGACGGTTCTGACCGACGGCGTTCCCGCGTCCGTCGCGGCTCCGTTCAGCGACGTCTCGGTAATACAATTAACCCGAGAGAGCCGCGACGTCCGAGTTCGCCGAACCGTTGACTCTGTTCTTTGGAGCACCGAAGAATCCGCCCTCGCCTCGTCCGAAACTCGTCGAGAGTCGCGCGAGATTGGTCGCACGAAAAGTCGAGCGAAAAAGGAAAAATTCGTCGCGGGCGCGCTCGGAGGGACGGTACTCGAGAAAAAGCGGAACAAACGGCCGGACGGCTTAATCCCGGAACGTTGGGAGAAGGAGGAAGAGAGACAGATACTCGCGACAAAGGTTTAATAACGCGGAATAAAGCATTCCTTTTGTGGCTCGTGTGCGTGCCACTCGAGATCAGCCATATCGGAGGTAACGTTTTCATCGACCCTTTACGGTCGGCCGTTGCGCGTCGTATTACCTTTGTCGCTCCTCTCTGGAGAGGCGCTCCCCATTCTCCCGGGCAAGGAGGACCGCCCGACCGCGCGGAACCGACGAGAGGACCGACAGTCGCGCGTTCCACGTTCCGCGATGGAACGAAAGCGCTCCGCGGACGAGAGGCCCCCCGATTCGAGGAGGCCGATCGCACGTTTGAAGTTTGAAGTTTTCGCGAATCCCTTCCCGAGGCGGTCCGTGCTCGCCCCGACCCCGCTCCTGGTGATAGCCGGCTTCGGTGGGGGCTACAGAGGCTACATGTAGAGGCTACGGCGGCGGTCGAACTCGACGCCAAAAGTCACCCGATGACAGAGTCCACCGACCGAAGGGAAAAGTTTCGGACTAATTGCAGGCCGCTCCCGGCGAGTTCTCTCTAGTTTCCCGCCGACGCCTGCTCGTTGCGTTTCGACACACGTACCCGGAGGACACCCGATATCTCTCGGTGCACCGAGTCTCTTCGTCCTTGGAGGACGAGGGGCGGAACGGAGAAATTCGAGGCGACTTTCGTCCGCGGCTTTGTTTCGACGCTCCAGCTCTTTCGACACGAATCTCGTCCTCGTTCGACGCGAGGGCTATTATTCGTCGTCCATTCGTGACACGGACTCGGCGTCGGCCTTCGCGTGAAACCCATGCTATGCAATTTCGTTCCCTCCGGCCGTCTTATCGCGACGCCGGAGAGCGTCTCGTCTCTCGCGGGTCGACGCGAGTCTCGAATGGTTCGCTCGAAACGGAGTCGATCGAGATGCACGGCGGGCGGATCGCGACCACCCGTTTCGACGCTCTACCGATGGATGTTCGAGGGTCGCAACATCGTCGCTCGTTCGGTGTTCAAAGGCGCGCTCTAAGGGGCACGTTCGAAGGCACGCTCGAAGGCACGCTCTCCTACATCGATCGGTTCAACTGGGTCGCGCGCGTATACCTCGAAGGCGAGTGGAAGCGAGTGGAGGCGAGTGGAGACAAGTGCACGCGCGTAGGGGCTCTCCGGCCGATCCTCGATCAACGGCAACGAGCCTCTTCTCCTCCTCGCCTCCTCGCCTGTTTCCCTCCAACTGGAAAAAAAGTGCGAGAAAAGTCGAGAACGCGAACTCGTTTGCCCGGAGAAGGGCCGAAAGGGGTGGAGGTCGCGGAAGCCGAATCGACCGTAAGCGTCGGGAGGCGTCGGGAGGCGACGCGCCGCGGCCCGTAAATCACCGGCGACGGACGTAGGCGCGATAATGCTCTCGAGAACGAGGGAAAATGGTCCTCGCGCGATACGGTCTCGGTGGAGCGCAAAAGCGAGGATCCGTCGAGCCCGGCGAGCGGCCGTCCGGGCATCCGGTCGTCCGGCCAATCGGCCATCCGGCCATTCACACCTGGGAATACGGACGCGCGTCCACGGATCGCGCCATTGATCGGCCTCCGACGTTCTCGTTACGTCAATTATTATCGAACGTACGAATTACCGGAAGCGTGCCGCGAGCCTCCCCCTTGGGGTAATTTCCCGTCGGAGGGAGCGGCATTCTCGTGCCGTCGGTCGTCTCTCGACGGATCGAGGCCGCCGGTTGCTCCGGTTACTCCGCTTACCCCGTTTTCCCGGGGCGCTCGCCGAAGCGACGAGTCCCTCGGTGGCGAGGAAGAAGCGCCACTCCGGCGAGTCGAGAGCACCGCGCCGCGTTTGCCCGATTTCGAGAGGGGCCAAGGCGGTCCGAGACCCTTCGGAGACAGTTGTCGTTTGTCTTCGGGTTCGATCCCGATCTCCCGGCTACATATATCCTCGCACCGTAGCCGCGCGGCTCTCGGAGGTTCTCCGGGCGCGAACGCGATATTTCCCCGGCGGCTCGTAATTTCTTCCGTCTTAAGCGCGCTTCATCTTCGCGGAAGCACTCTGTATCGCCCGGTAGTCTCTCGGGCGGCTGCCGTCTGCCGTTTCACGTCTGCCGGCCGTGCTCGTTCCTCCAGCCGAGCACCGTCGAGGCTCACTCGATCCGCCGCTCTGGAACGAGCAAAGCGGCATCGCCGCGGCAAACGACGACGAAGCTCCGTCGATCTCCCGGAGCTGTCGCGAGACTCCTCGATCGGCGAAAGGAACTTCGAGGAGGACGCGCCGAAGTCGGGCCGAGAAGAGGGGAAGACGTTTCGGGGGAAATTGCGGGACGGAGGCCGCTCTGACGGAAAAATGGACCGAGGGTAGCGGAGGGTAATTCGAATTTGGCAATTAACGCGCAACGAGAGGTCGCGCGGGTCCCGCGAGCCCTCGGTGGAATGGCAGCGAGAGGGCCGCCGCGATTACCGCCAAATTGCACCTAGTTTCCGATTTAACTGCCACTCGATAAGTAGCCCCTGAATATTCACGAGCCGCGTCGATCGCGTTGGCTCTCGAAAAAAGTAGACCGCGATTCGCGAGCACGTTCGACCGCGACTCGCTCGTCCGGGCGGACGCGGTTCGTCCTCCGATAAGACCGATCCGCGCGTATCTTCCTCGGGCATTCTGGGAAGCGGAAGGAGAGCCGGAAGCAGACGCGGAAGGACGAATTACGTCCGACGGATCGCGCGTATCGAGAGACGAGCGGAAGAAGCTAGCGGGGAAGAGGGAGAAAATAAAACGCGGAGGCGGAAGGTCGCGAGTTTATTTTAAGCGGGCGACTGCCGCGGTGGTCCGAACGCCGGCTCGCCGGTGATCGAGACGGGGGCACTTCGTCGCGAGACCTTCGACCGGATCGTGGAGAAGCGGCCGGTAGGTTTTTCGCTTTCGCCCGCGTTCGCTTCGGGGTTGCGACGGGGCTGCCTGCTTTCATCCCCTCGGATCATCGGCTCTCTCCCTCTCCGGACGCACCGATGACTCACGATCCGAGAATCCCGGCTCCCTCGACGAAGCGAGATCCCCGACGAGCGACGACCCCCGACCCTTCGGGGCATTCTCCCGCTCCCCGGCCTTCCGCGCAGCCCGCAAACGCTCTCGTCGTCCGAGAGCCGTTCGCTCCGAACGGTGCATCGATACGTGTCCGTTGTTCGCCCTCCCGTTGTACCGCCGTTCGGGACGCCGGTGGCAACCGGTTTCAAAAATACCAAAAACTGCTCGAATCGAGCAAACGGGAAATAGAAAAATACGAAAACGCGAGGAGGGGAAAACTGGAGCTCGGCGAGCACGATCGACCTCGTCCCGAAGCGATCGAATTCGCTCTTTCGCCCCTCGCCCATCGCCGCCCTCCCACCGTCCGCGTGCTCGTCCAGATACTCTCGATAATCCGAGAGCGACTCGACGCGAAACGAGCGCAGCGATGATCGTGAGAACGCTCAACGATTCTTCTCCCTGATCGAAATACGGGAGGAACGAATGGGGGGAAGAGTACGAACCGGATCGTAGGAGGCATCGGTGGTCGGTGCGGAACGCGAAAGGGAGAAGGAAGCGACGGAAGGTTCTCGGGTGCTCGACGAGGCTGCCAGAAGGCCCGACAGCTGCGCTCGATGGCTTTCAACCCCGTGTTTATCGGAGAAAAACATCGGCGCGCGTTATTTTGGGCGATCCGTCGGGGATTCGTCGGAGCGGAAAGATCGAGGTCGAGGGGGACGGCCGGTTCCCCCGAGATTATCGTCGGGACGTTCCCGGAGCCCCGGCTCGTAGCGCCACGACGAAAGGGAGAATCCGTCGAGCGAGGGGATGGCTATTCGGGATGGTCGAACTTTCACCGTCTCGATGAACGAGGAAGGGTTCCCGGGGAGACTCGCCGCGCCGTCGGCGGCACTGTCACCACTGTCGGCACTGTCGTCGCTGACGACGCTGTCGGAATGGTTATTCGGAACATCGACGGGGAAGAGGGGGATTCCTTCGAGAGGGAAGCGTCTCTTCGGAGCAACGGATCCGTCGTCTCCTTGGGTAAGAGACGAGAAGCGAGCTCGCCCGAGATCAATTTGAAACGAGGGCAGGCGCTTGTTGGCCGACAGTTTCGACCGCGGCATATCCGAGAAAACGAATGAGCGCGCTGGCCCCCCCCGTGAAAACGGGGGCGTCCCGGATACGAAGGGGCGGCCATAGAGAACCGACTGAAAATCCGATCGAACGAAATTCAATTAAAAATCCGGCGAATGCTCCTCGGGGCGTTAAGTAGCGAGGATGAATTCGTCCGTCGCTTCCGCTTCGCGCTTCCAAAGATCCTCGATTCGTATCGAGTAAACGAAATTTCACGGTAGAACGACGGGAGAGAAAAGGGGGGTGGGGGAGAGAGAGAGAGAGCCGAAAACGATTGAAACCGAGATGGGGCTCGACGGTGGCGGATCCAGCCGCGAGGCGAAGATGAGGCGATTTGGTTCTCCCCCCGTTCGGACGGAGCGATTCTACGGAGGCTAATCGAGTTACCTCGGACGGTGACTCGCGGAACGGGAGGGCAAAGAGATCGTCGTGGAGAAACGCCGGGCGACGAGCGGACAATCGCATCGGCCGGTCCTGGCTCGCGCGAGGGCAGATGTCGGCGTCCCTTTGTGCCGGAGCTCGCGGTCCTCGCCAATCTCCGTTCCTTTGCCTCGTTGCGCGGTTACGCGAGACGCCTCGAGCCACCCCCTCCCCCCGGCCCGTCCCGCTTTGCCCTTTCCAAGCCGCGTATCGCTTTTCAGGCTCGCCCCTTCCCTCCGAGGGAGGAAGCTATCCGATCACGGCTTTTCTCTCCGCGGAGAGAAGATCCGCGGCGTTTCGCTCCTCTCTCCGCCGGCTTCTCGGGCGCGAGCCTCTCGTCCGAGACGACGACTCTCGCGGCCGGCGAGGCGAAAACCCTATCTCGCGGGAGACGGTGGCACCGATCCCTCCCGGTCTCGCATCGCCGCCGCTCCCGCGCTCCTCGAGTCTTTCGACGGCTTTCTCACGATCGTTCTCGGCCCTTTGTTCGCCGTTCTCGCGTTACGCCGAGGGAAGGAGGGACGGAGAGACGAAGGGACGAATGGGCCGAGGGCTCCCTGCGCCCCGCGTCACCCTATGCCCACGAGAGACAAGACGGGACCGACCCCGTAATCTTCTTCCTCGATTTTTCGTCATTCCTTTGCGCGAGCGTCCGCGAAGCGGCCAAGGACAAACGTGGTCCGTCGGTGGATCGACCGGAGTCCGACTCGATCGCTCTATCGAAACGTCGATAATGCTCGAGAGCCGATAACGTTCGATACGGGGACGGAAAGGCTGAGTTTTTCTCGATAGGGAGAGCACGGTTATCGGCGATACGGCGATCCGGCGATAACGCGCTACAGGCCTCGAGGGTTCCCGCGCGCTCGGTTGCTTTCGCCGAGGACGGACCGGAAAGACGAGAGTCACCCTAGCTCTTGAGAATCCGTGCGCGTAAAACACGAGTCCGGGGAGGAGAAGAAGCAAAGAGAAGGAGAGAAGGAACTCGTACGAGAATCTAACGATCGTAACGCGTGACAAAAGCGACAGGAATGTCGATGACGTCAACCCCTCTCCGCAGGTATATCCCGGCTGAGTCAATTCCACGGAGAGCAGAGTTCCACGTAGAGAGCCGGGTCGGGCGTCGGCTCGGTTATCAGCCGCGCGTACCGAGCATGCATCGCGTCCAACGCACCGCGCCTACCGTGTGCCTGCCGTCTCTATTAATAAATTCACGCTCGCGATTCGTGCATGTATCAGCTGGGAAGGACGATCGGATACGAGCGCCGTCGTATCGACGCTTCGAGGAGAGCGGAAGATACGCGACGAGTACCGAGCCGACGCCCCTGCCCTCCGACGCTTCGCGACGGCTCGGTGACCCCACGGATGCGCGATTTTCGACGACAGGGGCGATGCACGCCCTTGCGTTATTAACGACGCTAATTTACGCGAAACGTACGACGAGAGATGGCGAGAGACGGCGAGCCCTCGGAGAATCGATCGAACGAACCAAGAGTCAAGGAGAAAAACAGCCTTCGCGACGCCGAACCCGGCTCGAACGTCTCGCAAAAAGTATCCGATCTCTTTCGGAGCTTTCGTCGCCGAAATCACAGCCGCTCCCTCGAACATCGATCCTAGATCGATATCGCGAGCGGAAGCCTCCGGCCATGGAATCGCGCGGAACGAGCGTTCCCCGCAGCTATCCTTTCGAGCGGAGCCGCCAAAAATAAGCCGGCCAACGCGCCGCCGCTCTTTTTCTCGAGTCGTCGGATCTTCCGAAGGGCGGGTTCCATCGTCGTTTTCTCCGCGCGGCGGGCTTCCGGCTTCCGACTTCCGACTTCCGAGTACCGCGAATTCCGGCAGTCGCGAAAGAGGAGGAAGCAGACGGATGGAAGGAAGGGCGAGGAGGTTGCCGAGGGAAACAAATCTCGCGTTAACGAGGTGTCGCGTTAAAAAGTTGGGAACGAAACGCCTTTAATTCTATCCGGGTGGTTCGTTAGGCGTGCGAGCCACGTTTGCGTTCTAAACACGACGAACGTGGGGCGACACGGAGGCACGTACGTACACCTAACCTATCTACCTATCTATCCATTCCGCTCCCGCCGTACCTTTCGCGTGGAAGAGGCGCCCGCGAGAGAAACGAGGGGCCTTTCGATCGACCGAGCAATTCCCGAGCCATTCTCGAGCCATTCTCGAGCCTAGCGATCATCGAAAAGCCGCGAGAGGAAAAAAGGTTTAAGTTTCGGAGAGCGAAAGCTCTCTCGTCCCGTCGACTCGCGTGCCTCCCCGCAAACGGTGCGTCTCTCTCTCCCTAGGGATTGCCGGCGGGAGCAGCGCTCCCGTCATCGTAATCGTGGGAGACGAGAGACGCGAGGTGAATCGGGCTCGAGAACCGTCGACGATCCGCGCCGATTCGAGGAAGAAACGACGGGGGACCGAGGGGAAACGATAAACGACAAACGTGGAGCGTCGATGAATCGACTCTCCTTGCCGGGGATTAGTCATCCTGTAATCGAGAGGCTCTTCTATCGTCGACAGGAAATTCGTTCGCTTCGGCGGCCAGAGGAGAGAAGAGCACGAAATGCCCCGGGAACCGAGGGAGCGCGCCCTCCTTCGTCGGGGCGAACCTCCCTTTTCGATCCCCTTTTGGTCTCCTTCTCGCGCTCACCGATCCGATGCAACGCAACGCAACGAAACGGTCGTCGCTGGCGTTCGATTCGATAGATTCGCGAGCGAAATCGCGCTCGTCCGCTCGCTCGTTTTTGCTTCGACATTGCTTCCGGCCGCGAAACGACTGCCGTCGGCGAAATCCGTTCCGCTGACCCGCCGAGAGATTCCGAACTGCGCGTCAACCGAACGAATTCGGAGGAATCGGGGAAATGGATATCCCGAGAAACTTCTCGGAGACGAGAAGAAGGCCGGCGCGAGGGGAAAAAGACCTTCGAACTCTGGTAGCTTCGAGCGTACTTTTCCCTCGGTGCGGGTTCTCGCGGTATCGTTCGCGACGAGGAGCGAAAGGAGAGGCGAGGAGAGGGCAAGTCCCTCTCGGCTGGGACTCCGGCTAGGATGATTCGACTTGCCCCGACTCGGTTCGCCTCGGTTCTGCTCGACACGCGCGCATTTCCAGTTGCACGCGTGGGTATCGTAGGTCGTAGGACATCGTAGACATCGCAGGGACCCCGTTCCCTCGTTCACCGGAGCACCGCCCGAACGCTCCCGAACGCTCCCGGACGCCGTGCTCTAGCCGACCTTCCTCTTTCGAGCGTGCGACCGAGAGGGCGACTCGGGAATCGAGAGTCGCGGGGAACTCGAGAAAATCGAGGTCGTGGAAAATAAGTCCGAGAGAATAATCGGCCCTGCTCGTTCAACGGTCTCGCGATTTCCTCGCGAGTTTGGTTCGTCGATCGTTGTTGCAGGCGCGACAAGGTTCGCGAGAAGAGATCCGATGGTCGAGGATCCACTCGCGCCGACTCGGGACCAGTTTTTCCGGCTCGGACGTCGCCGGCGTGCACGCCCGACGCCAGTGAGATCGTCAGAGAGATCGCAAAATCGATCACCGTCGATCGCCAACACCGCGAGCACGTTTCTTCCGAATTTCTCAATTGCGACGGGATCCAGCCGTTCGTGTGCTCTCCCTCTCTTCTCGGAGGAAGCGGGCTTCGGTGGACCGAAAGAAGCTCGCGGCTCGTGCCATTATCAAACGATCGGCTAACTCCGTGAAGACGCGTCGATGTTCTCGAGATATGAGAAAAAAGTGGCTCGTGCACCGTGCGTTCGTTACACGGTTCGTAAGGCGATTCGTAAGAGGTTCGTCCGGCGATCGAAGGCGAGGTCCGAAAGTAACGAGGGCACCGGAGCTCGTCCGGCTAATTACACCGGCGAACGCACCTAAACGCCTGCCATTTCCCCCGGCGCGACCAAACTTTCCATCCGAACGAAATTTCACCCGAACGACCACGTTCGGCAAGTTTGCGATGTTTGCGCGACGCGCGCGGAAAGACCGAATCGCCGCCACGACGCAGAAATTTCGTTCCGCGAGCGCCCGGAGAAGTTAACAAGCGCGTTAACGTTCGACCGCGATGCCTCTACACGGGAGGAAAATCGCTCGAAATTTCCATAACCGACCGCCCCTAATCGCCATTTTTCCCCCTTATCGTCGAACCGAGTCTCACGTACCGGCACCGAAGCTCGTTTTTCCACGTAGCGAGATTATCCACGCTCCTAAACGAGCAGTGGCCGACGAAAGGAGACGAGGAAGGGGAGACACGGCTGCGAGAAAGGAGAGACCGCTCGCCGTTCCTCTTTCCACGAGAGGGAACGTAAATCTCGAAGGTCGCTCGACGCGAATCGTGCGATAAACCTCGCGAAAATTGCCTCTGCTCTCGCGAATTCCAAATGTTGTCGAACGGAAAGCTCGAACGTCGCTTCCGGGCGAAACTCGATCGTTCGATCGCGATCTCGAGGACAAGCGAGTCGTCCGGTTTGACGGTGGAAAAGAGGAAAGAACGGGGAAAAAGATCGGCACGGGGCCCACGAACCGGATGGCCGTCCCTGGCGGCGTAAAGTCACGAAAGCGTATTACACGGACCGTAGAATGAATCACTCGAGGATCCTTCCTTTGACTCGGTTCGACTTCGTTCGGCTCGCCTCGACTCGACTCTTTTCGGCTCTTCTCGCCGAGACTCGATTCGCCTCGACGGTAGATCGCAGTTCGCTCCTCGAGATTCGAGGATATTTGAAACGAAGAAAAGGTCCTCCCTCGTCGAGAGGAGACGCAAATACACCTCCTACCGGGACAAAAGTTTCGAAAAGGTCCTTCGGGATTCGGTCGTCGTCGTCCCGTCCGCCTCCGTTTTACGTCGAATCGTCTTTGGTTCGCGAGTCTAGTATAATCGAGCAGAATCGAGTAGAATCGAGTATGGCGGGCAAATCGATTTGGATTTAATCACGATCAGAGACGCTGCCGTGCGCTCGAGAAACGGGAACGTCGACGCGTTTCGCGAAGGTACGTTCAGGCTTACGATTAATTTCGAATCCGCCGTCGAGCCTATCGCGAGATTGGTCAGTGTCGCGAGGGTAATTCGGAAGCGAGAGGCGAGGGAGGCGGGCGATCGCGAGGAGCACGCGAGGAGCACGCGAGGAGCACGCGAGGAACACGCGAGGAACACGCGAGGCAGGATAACCGTACGGAACGGTACGTACGGGCCCGACGATCTTTCTCGAGCTCCACCGCGCCCCGACGGAGGCCCGTTAGGACGTCGCGAAGAATGCACGTCGCGCTGCCGAGGGGAGCGAAACGCGAGATAGGCACGCTCGGGCCCGTAAACCGAAAGCCGTCGTTTCCCTCGATGCCGGTCGTCTCCCTCTCGTGCCCGAGCTCTCGCCGTATCTACACGGGCTGCACCTACGACAAACGGCCGGCGACCCCGGCCGCTCTCGCTCTCGCTCTTTGTCCTCGCGACTTTTCTCCTTCCGTCCCTCTAACCGCCGCTGCTCCGTCTTTCTTCCTTTCTCGGCTTACCCGCACCAAAACCCTCGTCCCCCATCGTCCCTACTACGGGGAACGTTCCCGCTTCGCGTTCGTCTCGTGCTCGTCCGGATTCCTGCTCGAAATTTCTTTTCCCGGCAGCGATCGGACGACCCGAGGAGAAACCCCTACGAACCGAATGTAGGTTGAGGATTAAAATCGAGTCGCGGTCTTCCCCCTGCTCGTTCGGTCTTCGCCCAACGTCATCGACCGTCGCCTCCTCTCCCCCTGCCGAACGAGAAGCGCGGAGTTGGCGCCGGATAAACCCTCGCTCCCTGCGACTTTTCCCTCTGAGCCGAGGGAGTCCGATGAATCCGGGTTACGAGAACCTGTCGCGAGCCTTCCTCTCGACGATCTTAAGGGTGCTCGTCCAAATCCACGGGAAAACCGGTAATCGGACGTCGTCGGCAGAATCGCGCGAGGACGAGAGCTTGGACGATTCTGCCAGCCAGCCTGGGAGCGGAATAAATTCGTGCGCGGCGTCGAGGGGCGCAAAATCGAGCGTTTAATTGAATTTTCCTGCTCGACTTCGGCAGGGATTTTAGTTAGTTATTCGAAAGTAAAATAACGGCACGACTAGCGCCCGAGCCACCCCCTCCGATTCCCATTGATCGCCCGTCCTCGTTGAATTCCCTTTCGAGCGGATATCGAAGAATCGAGGGAAGTTGGACGAACGGGCGACCGTCCGGAAGATCGACGGACAGCGATCCGGGTGCTCCGTGCACGATCGGGGAAGATCGAGGACGGTCGTGCGGTCGCTCGAGACGGTCGCGCGGTCGCTCGAGACGAGCGTATCGGCACCCCTCCGAGGCGCCGTAGAATCTCGGTAAAAAAAAAAAGGAACCTGGAAGCCATACGATCGGAGGCAGATTTTTTGAAGAGGAGCCAGCGGGCAGCACGATGGGACGGCAGAGTCGAGTACACGAAAGATTCGTGGAATGCGACCGAAAGGGTGACTCGGAATCGCCAACCGACCGAACGGACCAAACCGAGCGAACCGACGGTTTACAATTACGCTGCGTAAGGAGCCTGGAAGGCGAGAACCGAAAGGCCAGCTCGGACGGCGGATCTTGGTGTCGATGGACGCCAACGGGAGCAACGCCATTCCCGATCCGTCTCCACGAAATCGAGTTCGACGTCGAGGGAAACGCTATGGTTTCGCTCGGCGGCGACGGAGAAGAATTCGGGGTCGAGCCGATGCAGCGAGGTTGCGTGCCAGCGTATTTTACCGTGCCCTCGAAACGTACGACGAGAGCCGTACCCCGTGCGTCACTTTCGAGGAACGTTCGTAGAGATACGCGCGCGAACGTAAGAGTTCCACCGGCGATTATCGTTGTACTTTCCGTCGGGACTGAAAATCTCGGTTGGCTGGATATTCTCAGAGGCCGCGTCACGTATCGTTCGCACGGACGCGACGGTCCGGCCATCCGATACGGCTGCCCGAGAAAAACAGAAGCGGGCTCTACCGGTTTTGAATTACGAGAGTGAAAAGGAGACACGGCATGCGGTGGTCGACGCATCGTCGGCGCGCGACGAGTTCCACGGAACTCGGCGAGCGCTCTTCGCGAGGAAAAGAAAGGTTTTCTTGGAGAAGGACGGGGTCGGAGAGCGAAGGAAAATCGCCGCCGCGTGTATATACGTACCCGGGGACGTGAAAGAGGGGCCCGAGACTCTGGATTCCCCCTGCTCCGAGGTGCCCCGTCCGCGTTGGGCCGGCGCATGCGCGCTATGCCGACGGGCCCACGGACGCGCGCGCGCAGGCGCAGACGCCTGATCGCGCGCTCGCGCGCACCACCGAGTCGCGAGCGCGACGCGTTGCGCCGGTAACCGTCGAAAAGACACGCTCCACTCACCGATAGTTCCGCAGAGCAGCAGAAACGACAGGAGATGCCGGGGCCTCGCCCAGGCCCGCGTTGCCCGTCTTTCGCAGTTTTCTCGCGACATCTCGTTTCCCCCGCTCCTTGTCCTTCTCCTCCTCCTCCTCTTCTTCTTCCTCTTCTTCCTCTTCCTCCAGGTTCGGCGGCGTCCGACCGATGCGAACAGTCCGCTGTCCCGTAGTCGCGGTCCCGTGCCCTTGGTCCACTCCTGGCAGCAGCTTTCTCGATACCGCGTCGATGGAAACGATCTTGGCAATCGCTAAAGTACATCACCGAACCGTGTGCCACTCATCGTTGCCCCTCCTCTCTTCCCTTTTCTCTTTTTCAACCAAAACTGACGCACTTGCCACACGCGCATCTACGGCACAACGACGACACCGCGGATAGAACACGATACGTTGCACCAACGCACCAACGCTTCACCGAGGACCGACGCTTCACAAACGCGATCGCGCGACTGAACCGTCCAAACCGAGCGGAGGGACCGAACACTGAGGACGCGATCCGCTCGCGTCGCCCTGCCTCTGCCTGCTTGCCTGCTTGCCTGCCTGCCTGCCTGCCTGCCTGCCTGCCTGCTGGGATCGTTCCTCCGCTGACTTGGCTATCCGTACGTCCGTTTGCTCGCTCGCTAGCTCGCTCGTTCGCCTGGCTGGCTGGCTGGCTGGCTGCCTGCCTGCCTGTCCGCCTGCCGCTTGCCACGAATACTTCCCCTCCCCCGCGACCGATCCCTACCCTCCCTCCTGCCCTCCTTGCCACAACCCCTCTCGACCCTTCGTATGCCCGCGCTGCCAATCCCGTCGCCGGCGTACAAACAGAACTCTCCCCACCGTTCCGTGACTACTTGTTGATCTTCCCTCAGGAGCGTCGCAACGATCTCTCGTGCCCCGTTCCTGTCATTTCTCCCTTCTAGTTTTTCCCCCGATCCCTCCAGTTTTTGTCGCTTCGTTGTGCCGGCTCGCATCCGTGGATGTCGATCGCGCGGAAACGCGACCCGGCGAGTCGCCCTTTTCGCTCAAATATTCCCCCAAAGTCCGGAGCGTCGCAGGCACACTTAAGGGACGGGGGATTCGTTTGCTCCGAATCTTTCCTCGTTTCGCGAAACGTCGTCGACTCGCCCTCGTCCGAAAAACGTGCGTCACGCTCGTTAAATTGCAATTCACCGTGCGACGTGCAAGACGAGAACGTTTTGCCGAAGGTGAAGCGCTAATAGCTCCCACACCGGGACCGTGTCGAGTAGTATTATACGGCCCACGTTTCTTTCCTCGAAATTACCGTAATTAACGTGCTTTCTCATCTCAAGAATTAGGAAATTCTTTTCCTTTCTCTCTCTCTCTCTCTCCCTCATTCCCTCTCCCTTCTCGCATCGTGCAACCGACTCTTTCTTCGACACTTTGTCCCTCGGATCGGTCGAAACGAAAATACCTGGGGACAGATTAGTCGATCCCCGGATTCGGTTGCACGTACGCGCGCCATGGCCGCGGTCGAAAAATGTCGCTCCACCCTCCGATTTGAGAACAAAGATTCCCGATCGAGAGTGATAACGATCGATCGAACTCGTCGCGGAAGGATAACGTCGACTTTCGAGAATTAGCTACCTGTTGCGGCTTACTTAAGGATACCGGGCCCGACCGAGAATCATATCGCCCAAGATTGCGCTCCATGGGAGGAAAAATCGTCACGGGAGGTAACGGCGATCCGTGCGGAGTTGTCTCGTGGAGCGCCGGTCCGACCCGGCCATCCTTTCAAATTTGCCCGAGACGGAGGTCGACGATGAAAATGAGAAACGGACGAGGAACGAGGGAGAGAGAGAGAGAGAGAGAGAGAGCTAAAGGGGGAGAGAATGGGACGGCGTGGTTGGGAAAGTTGGAACAATAGGGGGAAGCAAAGTTTGGACGAGGGAAACCGTCGGAAGGAATTTCGGAGTATAGTTTCCAACTATTTTTCGATCGTAGTTTCATCGTTCGGAGCTTGCCATATAGTAGTTTCCCAATCAAAGAGGAACCGAGGAAGAATCTCGATCGGGCACAGACCGCGAACCCGGATATGCGTTTGTCAGCCGAAGCTCGAAATTGTCGCGCTCCTTTTCCCGCTGAACAGAATTCTTTCGTCGAAGAATGCCGCCACGTCATCTGGGTTCGCGGCGCGGAGATACGTTGGGCGTGAATCATTAGCTCTTGCCCCGCGTCCGATCGTCGGTTTCCCTTCCTCGCGCCGTTGCTCGAGTCTTTCCAATCGTTCGAAGCGTTCGAATCGTTCGATTGGGTCCGTCTCAAGATCAGCGGCATTTTCAAATTTTTCCGTCGATGTTCTCGGGAAAGTACGATCGTCGGGCCGACGGGGGGCGGAAGTGCAGGACCATCGACGCGAGGATCGCGGATTTCGTTGGATCTCCGCTCGGACGAATCTACGCGTCGCGAGACGCCGTCGACGAAATTGACGCGTCGGGAACCGCTCGATCGAAGGAAACAATTTGGTCGAGTATTAAGAGCGCCATCGAGGAGGCCGATAATAGGCCGCGCCTCTTTTCGCCGAGAGCGATAAACTTGGCTGGAGTGGGCATCGATCGGAAAATGAATTAAACCGAGCCACAGTGGAACGAAATGGATAATCTAGGGGGAAAAAATCATGTCCAGGGATGGATTTTTAATAATTTTATCTTAATCTAGAATGTTTGCCCGGATGAATGACAGGAATAGTAATTGATGTTGCAACCACCTAAGTACACAAATCAGTGTTTAAAACACCCAATTATAATAGCACGAGATCGTAGAAATATTTCACTGAAAAGAAAACGCTATTCCAGCAATTCATAATTTTTTGAGACCATTTCCTTGAGCCGGATGGACAGGACAGACAAAATAGCCGCACAGCTTTTCACCTACGAGTCCGTAGATGTTGAACTTTTTAGCCATTTTTCCGAGGTTCCCGCGAAATTTCTTCAAAATCCGATTGAGCTTTTGGCTCGAGCAAGCGCACCTGAGCTTGCAAGCGCAGAATTTGACCTTCAACCTTCGTGAGCTCACTTTCGCGACGTTAATTTTCTCGGAAACTGTTTTTGAAAAAACACTCTTTTTGTGTACGACGGGCAGGCCAGAACGAGGCAGGGCAGAAGACAGGGTAGAGAAGCAGGACAGGCAGGTGGTAGACAGGACTTACCTTAAAGAGGTATCAAGAGAGGTATCAAGGGCCTCCCTTGATATCTCCCTTAAAGTTGAAAACGGGCACAACGAATTGCAGCTACCTTGTTAGATACGTCTAATAAACATTTATGCAAAGTTTCATCAAAATCGGAGGGTATCAGTTCCCAAACTTGGCTTGTCAGTCGCTTTTCCTCTCTGCTGCCAGTTAAACGACATGTTAAAGGAATGTATAATTTGTTCTTATCAAAGATCTTATCAACGTTGCACGATACAGGGTGCCCGAGCAAAATCCGTCGGCGAAGCTTGGCGGTCGCGAAGGAAGGCAGAAGGAGAGAAGGAGAGAAGGAGAGAGGAAAAGAAGGGCACGGCCTTGGAAGGAAATGTGTTTGGGAGGACGATCCGGTCGACGCGGTCTTTGACCGCGGATCGTTTTCGTTTTTCCGCATTGTTCCGATAAACGGTGTTTCAAGGAGTCGACCCGAGACGACCCGAGACGATCCCCGATGCAAGTCGACGGCGCCCGTTCCGCCGATACGGCAACAACGATAATGAGAGCTACTTTCCAAAGGAGCGCGACCGATCGCCGCGCTTAAAAGCGAGCTCCTCGATTCGTCCGACAATGAGACGCGACGTAGCCCATATGCGTGGCTATATTTCCGACGAACGTCCGAGCGATTCGAAGCCGGCGGGTGCAGAGGTCGTGGCCGTTTCGTAAATTACCTCCCGAATCGCTTTCGGACACGTTTCGATTTGCATACGGGAACAGCGATACGCTCGTTCGTTCGTCGGGTTCGACGGGTTCGACCCGATTCTCGGGCTCTCCGATAAACCTTCGCGCGGCAAAAAATCTGACTCCCCGCGATTCGATTGTCCGGCGGAAAAATGCCACGAAACCCGGGGCATTTCGCCCCGGTGAACTTTGGCGAACCGTCGCGGTTAAAATTCACCGGGAACGGTCGGATCGGAGCGATACGGTGGCTCGCGATTCTCCCGGCGAAACGGAAGATAGGGATCGCGCCGTTCCCGCTTGCCCCACGTTTCGTCGAGAACGGGAGCGTCGAATATTCCTATCTCTTTTCTGGAAAATATCAGCGGGGAACTCGGCCGATTCCGAGAGACGTTGCCGACTCGTCGTTTCGCGGTCGACCGGGGCGAACCCAGAGAAAGTCGGGAAAATTTTTCGCTCTCCGTCGACCCGTTGAGCCGAGGAGAAGGACGGAAGGAAAAACGACCTCCATAATCGGAGGGCCGCGGGAACAAAGGCAACGGAGGAATCGGCGTAATCGGCGTAATCGGAGAAGCACCTGGCTGTGTACCGGTTCGCACGGCGATTCTCCAATTATCGTTCGCAAATTGCCGGACGTTTCCGTTTCCGTTTCCCATTCCGACTTCGACTCCGTCTCCGTTTCCCTCCGGTTGCCTGCGCCGCGCGATTCGCCCCGCGACGTTTACCCTACGCGTGTTTAATTAGTTTTACAAAAAATTAGAACACCACTGGGAGTGGCGCGGGGAAACTCGAGCGACGTTACGATCGGACGCGCAAAATCTTTCGACGGCTCGAGCCTCGCCGCTCGGTTATTTGCCGCTGCATCTGGGTCGCGCGATGAAACGGTCTTATCTAATTAACGCGCCATCCATTCGTATTAATTACAGTTAAACCGGCAAGAGTCCGCCGCTGTCGCGGCGAGGCGGTCTGTAATTTTCTAACGGTCCACGCGGCAATCGACCGAAATTAACCGCGCGAAACGGTTTGATCCGTTGGATCGATTCTACCTCGACGCTTTTACCCCGTGCGGCCGGAGGAAGAGGGCGAGGGCTGGGCCAATGGCGTGGGCGAGGGGGTGGTTTGCACGAGGCTACTGCGTAAAAGGTAACACGGGAGAAAAGGTCCATCACTGTCGGCGATAGCGGCGTCCGAACGTTACAGCCACAGTTTGTCGCGCGGATTATGATTTACGCGCGAGGATGAAGAGCTACCTGGTCGGTCGCGGTCGATCGCGGTCGATCTTCGTAGATCGCGTCTACGCCTCGACCGAGCCTCCCTCGAGGCCTGCCCGTTTATCGGAGCCCGAAACGAGCTTCGTTCGTTCGAGAGTTGCGCGACCATTTCGCGAACAGCGGATCGACCAAAAAGTCCCCAGGAGCCGGCAATTCTCGTAATTCTCGTAATTTGTAGAACGTCCGACTCGGAAAAACGTTCCAGCGGTCCGGCTTCGCGTTAATTTATTAATCGGCGAGAGTCCGTCCGACCGAATCGGACGAGAAAACTTTCACGACGCGTCTGCCAAATGAATCGCGGCAATCTCCGCGGCAATCTACGCGGCGAGCATTTTTTCCCCCGACACGACCGTCGCGACGGTTCGAAGTTGCGCGAAACCATCGAACAAACGTGCTCGCTACGAGGAGAGCGGAATTTCTAGAAGTTTCCGCGAATCCGACCGCATTCACCTCCGATGAGTTCGCGTCCTCTCGCTTCCTGCTTGCACGACGATAATCGACCGGCTTCTCATGGATCAATCGTATCTACGTTCCATGTTTTCTCCTGCATTCCCACTTTTCTGGTCCAAGTCGCGAGACAGGCCTTGAATCCAAGTCCGCGGAACTAATCGTTTTAACGAGCGGAGAAAATTACGTAAAGCCAGCCTCGAACGAACCCCTTCCAGCCCCTTTTAGGCCGCATCGTCGCATCGTCCCTCCATATTTCACCGGTATCTCTGTTATTTATCAAATTTCTACCGCGCCAATGTTCATTCAATTGCGTATTTCATTAACGGAACGATAGAATTAACGTAGGGCAGGGGAAATTATCAGTCGGTGGTTAACCCGACGTAAATTATCGAACGTGTTCTTGCCGATCGAAGCTACTGCACGAGAACGCGGTGGTGTCGGGAATGCATAGAGATCGAAACGTTTGCCGTAGTCCGCCGCGATCGGGCGAATCCTTCCCGCGCGTATCGCAAACTGCGATTGACGTCGCTGGACTTTTCTATTTTACCGCTCGCACTCACTCGGGGAATGAACGTCAAACTGAAATATTGGATTTACGTTGCGCGAGAGCGATCCGCGTACGCCATTCGCCTACTTGCGTGTGTACGCGCCGGTATGCGTCGGTCGCGCGCCCACGCGCCGCATACCAACGACGTAAGTCCGAATTGTGTATCGCGATCGCTTCGGACATCTTTGAGCGTACATTTTTCACCCTGCGATCGACAGCCCCCGTCCTTCTCCCCCTTTTCCTCTCTCTCTCTGCGAAAACTTTCTTTCGTCCTTCTCTTCCCCGGGTCGAAGAACGTCCCCTCTCGACCAACTTGGCGCGATCATCCGCATCTCCGATCACCCGTCGATCTTCCAGCCCGCAATTGAAATTGGAACGAAGCGCACGCAGGATTCGCGAAACGTCAAGAGATTTTATCGGCGCGGAATGATAGGAAAACACGTTTTGCCCAAGACAACGGGACCGGCACAGAGTGGAACGAATCGACGATTTAGGCGGAAAAAAATAACAGCTCGAGAACCATTCGTTTTAGAGGAAAATGTTATATCCAAAAGTTTCATAGTGTCGTGGTGAGAATACAAGTGGAGTGTATACTCTTTCTTTGCATATTTTCGGTCTACGGAAGAAATAAAGAGACTTTCGTGTAAGTCAGTTTTCTTGTTGGACTTTATGTTAAAAAGATGTTCAATCAAAGAGAGCCTACCAAAGGCTTGCTGCTGTTACCGTAGAGGATGGAAAGTCAAGCGAAGTAACCGAAACTGTTCCGGTTGCTCTATTACTCATGTAATATTAAGGTAACGTCAATTTGTTTAACTACGTCCTGAGAGAAGGCCATTAGAACTGTGTCCTATAACATACGGTACTTTTACGAAATCCGGGAAATTGTAGACCGCGCGCCCCGCGAAGATCCCACAGCCGGAATGTGTTACATAAATTTTAGGAAGGCATAACGACAAAAGGCACCGGTAGGCGCAGCCAATTTCTGCAGCAATTCCTTCTATATAGCTCAAACTAAATATCGTCGAAGCTTCCAGGGGTATTTTTTAGATTTTCAATTTTGAAGATGCCGAAGTAACATCCGACTAACATATCTTTAAAGAAATCTCAAAAAATTGTTGAAATAAATAATCTTTCGAGAAATTGATTATAGATGCCTCGAAATCAATCAATGGCGATAGAGCTGTGCGAGAAATGAAAGAAAATTATCTCAGAAAATTATTAATTCCTCTAATAGCATTCTCTTTTCGGTGAAATATTTGTACGATTTCGCGCGGTTATAATGTGCGGTGTTTTTAAACAACGATTTTTGCACTTGGATGGCTGCAGAATCAATTATTATTCCTGTCATTGGTCTCGGCAAACATTTTAAATTAAGATAAAGTTATTAACGATCCATTCCCGGACATGATTCTTTTCCACCTACATTATCCATTTCGTTCCATTGTGCGGCCTAGCGTTGATAAATCCACGGGAATGATCCGTAAATCAATATTTGTGTTTACCTGGAACGCGTTCGGCCGCGTAGGAGAACTCACGAGATTCGCGTTTACGCGCTACTCTGCCCGGAGTCCCGATAGCGGAACAAAGTTTCGCGAAACTGGGGAAGAAAAAAGCGCGATCAGCCTCGCGACTCGCGAACCGTAGACCGCAGAGAAGACTCGCAAAAACATCGCGACACTACCCGACACTCTGCGGTTTGTTATGCCTGCGAACTTGCTTGACCTCGAAAAAAATCTTGGCAGTACGGCGGCATCTGTCGACGTCGGCGAAATCGACGCGACGATCGCCGCGACATCCGTCGGAGGCTCCCGCGTGCACGTAGAACGAAGGAATTTCCTAACCTTTCGGCTCACGAGCGCTCGAGCCGTTTCGCGTCGTTCGGGAGGAATGTAGACATCTTCCAAAGGCAGCCGGGCGAATTCGATCATGTTCATCGTTACCAAAGAGATCGACAGCGAAAACATTGGCAAATTGTGTCGTACGTGTTTGAGAGAGGACGGCGACAGGATGGTGTGTCTGTTCGTGGGGCCGGCCGGCTCGTCCCTCGCTGCCAAGCTACGATCTCTTTCGTGCTTAGAAGTAATATGCTCTCTATACGTAAGGTAATATTGTAGGAACGTTGTTACCTATGGTCCGCGTTTTCGCCAGGTCTGGCAGGGAGACGGTCTACCGGAGAAAATGTGCGACCGCTGCGTTACCAGAGCGGAGTCCGCTCTGTTGTACAGGGAACAATGTCGCGCCGCGGACAGAGCATTGAGACAAGCTGCCTCGAAGGTATCCCGATTGAGAAGTACGTACTTCGACGTCCAACCGCATACAGACCCTAACGTCATTGGGATTCGACAGGTGTCCGGCCCGGCGTCGTACGCGACACTGTCCGGCTGCAAACTGTATCAGCAGAGCCAAGGTTTCGTTCCGATCCAGAGTTCTCGCAAGGCCTCGAGGCGCGTAGATCGCGGAGCGGCGTTTTCGAGTTATCAGGAACTTTACGCCCACGGCGGGTCGCACTTGCCCTTCTCGCAGGACGAGGTGTCCGTGCAGCACGCGCGAATCGTCGAATCCCAAAACCCCTATCTTAACTTCAACTTTGGTCATTTTGGACCGAGCATCGTCGACGACTGCGTTCAAAATACTCGATCGTCCCTCTCCGTCGCGTCGAGCGCGACCCAAGCGATGGCCTCGAACGCGGAGAGCTCCAGTCGGGCTGCCTGCGCGTTGCACTGCTCTCTTTGCAACCGCGTCTCCGGCGACGAAGGTCGATTGACGAGCCACGACGTTTCTCGCAATAACGAAAACGTAGACCTGTCGTGCGACAACGAGAACGTGGAGATTTGCGAGAACTCCAATCAAATCCCGCAGAATCTGAGCTACGAGAGATCCATCGGTTCGGTAGAGAATAGCATGCGAAACTTGCCCTATCACAGAGCAACGATGAACGAGAGCGACGCGATGCAAAACATAAGCTTTCCGGAAAATATAGACTTGGAGGGAATCGACGAGGGTGAGACCGATCGTGTTCCGCATCCGGCGATGCATCCCGAGGCCGACGCGTCGAGCGTGCCGGTTCCGAGGTACGCGAAGGACATCGATCGGCCGGAAGCCAACGGCACGATCGACGGATATCGAGCGTGCTCGGCCGATCTCGGTTACAAGCGGCAAATGGAGGATGGAGAACCGACCGATCCGCAAACGAGACGATACAGATGCGAGGCGTGTCCCAAGTTGTTCTCTCAGAAATCGAAGCTGTCGGCTCATCGATTCTCGCACTCCGGCGCGCAGCCCTTCAAGTGTTCCACCTGCGAGAAGGCATACGCGTCGAAGAGCAAGCTCAACGCGCACCTACGATTGCACACGAAAACGAACGTTCACCGGTGCAAGGTGTGCGAAAAGATCTTTTCGTATCCGTCCTATCTGCGGGAACATCTCAAGACGCACGACGAAAACACGGCGGGAAGGAAGTCGAAGAACTCGGCGGACAAGAGCTTCGAGTGTTCTCATTGCGACAAGCGCTTTCGGCTGCTGAAGAACGCGAAGAATCACGAGAGACTGCACACCGGGAAAGGATCGATGCAGTGCGAGATATGCGACAAGCGATTCAGCCGTAATTACAATTTAAAGATTCATCTACGGACTCACAAGGCGACGAGGCTGCACAAGTGCGAGTACTGTAACAAATGTTTCGTTCAGAAGGGTAATCTCGTGGAGCACGTGAGGATTCACACGAAAGTCAAACCGTTCGAATGTAAAATGTGTGGCAAACGATTTGCGCAATCGGGTCACCTGAAGAGCCACGAAGCGTCGCACGCATCTTTGAGGCAACATCAGTGTCGACTGTGCGGAAAACGTTTTAAATTGGCCAACCACTTAAAGAGACATTTGACTTTGCACACCGGTACTAAGGCGTACAAATGTTACGAGTGTAATCAGCTGTTCTCGCAGCCGTTCAGTCTAACGAGGCACTTAAAGAGGCACAGCGAGTCGCGCGTGTAACTCCAGCCACTCGGGCGTCGCTCGAGTATCTTTCGATCAACGCCACCAACCAGCCACTCTCTACGAAATTTCACGAGTCATTTTACAAAAATACGTATATTTAAATGGAATTTCCTTCTTTCGAGCGGTCAACACGCACACGGTACAACTAACGAGAGACGAATCGGTGCGATCAGCCGGATTTGTGATTTTGAAGGACGGTCTTCAAAATGTGCAAACCCTCCCTGAGCTGCTCCTCGGTGATGGTGAGGGGTGGCGATATCCTTATTATTTGACCATGAGCGGGTCTCGTCAGTAGGCCGGCCTTTATCAGTTTCATGCAGATGTCCCAGCCGTCACCGAATTCTGAATAATCGAGAAGGGAAAGATGGAGGGATATATCTTCAATTTACGATGAGACTTAAATTAAAGGAAGATACGATAAATACCCTTGTTTATGATGAGGCCAGCGAGAAGGCCGCGCCCGCGGAATTCCGTGGCGATTTCCTTAGGCATTTTTTCCAATTCCTCCCGCAACACGATTCCGAGCTTCCTCGCGTTCTCCGCGAGGTTTTCTTCCTCCAGTACTTTGAGCGCCTCGAGAGCTACCCTATTGCCGAGCGGGCTACCACCGAACGTGCTGCCGTGCGATCCCGTTTCCAGGCACAGCATCAGCTATCGTACAGTTTCTCGATAAATATCATTTTCAAATTAACAGTCCGAAAGATCGAGTGAAATGAAATGGAATCGAAAGGGAGGCCCGTGGAAAGAAGCGAGTACCTCGTCGTCCGCCAGAATCCCGGAAACCGGGTAAAATCCTCCGGAGAGCGCCTTGCCGAGGATAAGAATGTCCGGTCTCTGATTTTCATGATCGACCGCCAAACGTTTTCCCGTCCTGCAGAGACCGGTCTGCACCTCGTCGGCGATCCAGAGGACGTTGTACTTGGTGCATAGATCTCTGACGCCCTTCAGGTAACCCTCCTGGAGAGACGTATTACGGTTACGGTAGTCTCGATCGTCAACGTACGATAATACTCATAGACACTTACGTGAGGAACAATCACGCCGGCCTCCCCTTGAATCGGTTCGACCATGAACGCGCAAATGTTTGGATTTTCCTTGAACTTGTCCTCCAAGGCTTTGAGGTCGTTGTACGGCACTTTGTCGAAGAGCGGGACGTAAGGGCCAAAGTCGGAGTAGCAGTTGGGATCCGAGGATGCGGAGAGGGCCGCGATAGACCGACCAAAGAAGTTGCCCTTGGCGAAGAGAACGGTCGCCTGTTGGCTCGGGATCTTCTTCATCCTGTATCCCCAGCGTCTGGCGAGCTTGATGGCGGTTTCGCCGCCTTCGACCCCTGTCGACCGAAACGAGAGGCGAGATTGAATATACGCGGCACGAGGAAGCGAATTCGGGCGCGTGGAAAGACCGACTTCGTACCGGTATTCATGGGCAGAAATCTGTCCCATCCCAAGAGGTTGGTCAGATATTCTCCCAGCTCGCCGTGCGGCTCCGTGTAGAAGGCTCTCGAGGTGTGGGCCAGCTTGGCCGCTTGCTCCTGCACGACCTTCACCAGTCGCGGGTGGCTGTGGCCCTGGTTGACCGTCGAAAAGCCTGCCAGGAAGTCGAGATACCTCTTTCCCTCCATGTCCCAGAGATGAACACCCTCGCCCTTGGTCAGGACGACCGGGAGCGTCCTGAAGTGGATGCCTCCGCGTCGGCAGTCACGATCGATGACCTCCTGCGTGCTCAAGAATCTCAGCGCCACGCGATCCTTCGGCAGCGCGCAGATTCTAGGTCTGAGCGACTGCATTTCGTCGGTTCTCGATACTTTTCTCTTCCAGATACTTCTAACTAAAGAATAGAGGAAAGGGCCACCGAGCAAACGGAGAAAGCGATGCGCGCGAAAGAGTTTGCGACGGAGGAAAACGATCGCCTCGTTGACTCCACGAAACTCTCAACTGACTTCGATCTCTGACAATCTTCTTTTTATATCGATGCGATCGAGGGTAGGGGTGGTATATTGCTTGTTTACTCGAAAACAGTTTGTATACAATTGATACGACAAGGAGATTTAGAATAAATGCTACGATGCAGGCAAAACGATATCTGATAATGAGGTACATTGGGCGCCGCGGCAGACGGCGCCAACGCGCCAAGACAAACGCGAAACGGTAAACAGTATAATCCGCGACATTGTGTCCCCATTGCTCCGTTAAATCTCAAAAATGCCCTCTCCTCCCGTAAATCGAATCACCCGGCTAAAACGAGAGAATTCGGTCGACGTTGGATCATCGAGGAATCGAGGAAAACGAGGGAAATCGGAGGAATACGAAATTGCGCAAAGTTTCGTAAAACGAGAGAGCTTAAAATTCCATTGCGCGAACGATGCCTATCGGCCTCGGCGATGATGCGATCCGCTTCAACGAGATCATCGAGATTACAGCAGCGGAGAAAATATTTGGAAGAAAAAAACACGAGCGTTGCGTTCGTTTCGCCTTATCGTTTATCATTTATCGGCCGTTGGTCTTCGCGATGACGATCGATCGAAACATCAAAGTCAAACGTGGCATAGCGCGTTGCAACGAATGCCCGTAAAAATGGAAACTGGACGTTCTCGTGGAAAAATTGACGCCCTTGTTCCGCTAGGATTTTCCTTTCCTTGCTCGTATCGCACGGAAAATCGGGACGGCGGAAATCGCTCGTCGACGCTCGAAACAATGACCGAATAATACGCGATAGAGATAAGAGTATATCGCGCTTGGGCTATTAATAACGGAGATGCGATCGAAGAGGACGCTCGTCCCTCGATCTCGTTTCAACGATAATCGACCAAGCTTTTCGCGCGCGCGCGTGACCTACGATCGACGATCGAACTTTTCCGTTACGTTCTTCTCTCCATCGTCGTCCCGGTGAGTTCGGGCCGTATCTTTCTTTTGTTCCGTTGCCGAAGATCGGGGAGGAAGGAAAAGTTGAATTCGACGATAGACCGGCCCGAAGAGACCTCGAACATCGATATCGCGATTACTGTTTGCGGATTTATCGGTCATCGAGGAAAAAGAGGGGTGGTAACGTTCGATAGCCGGCGATGCGGCCACTGAGGGGCACGAGCTAGAGACGAATGGAAGATTTATTTACAAGTCGGTCGTTCGAGTACAGAGAAGGAGACGTCGTTTGGCGTTTGTTAGGCGTACTTGGAAATGGTCCTAGAAATGATATCCGCGCATTCTTGTATCTGGGATTCGGTAATGACCAACGGCGGCGCCAGTCTGATGATGTGTCCGTGGGTAGGTTTGGCCAGCAACCCTTCGTCCTTGAACTTCATGCAGACATCCATGGCGTCGATTTTTTCGTTGATAACGATGGCGTTCAGCAGACCTTTCCCCCTGACGAGGGTAACGACGTTGCTCGGAAGCTTGCGAAGCTCGGCTCGGAAAATTTCTCCCATTTTCTGGGCATTCTCCGCCAATTTCTCCTCCTCCATGACTCTCAGGGCTTCTAGGGCGATCTTACATCCCAGGGGATTACCGCCATAGGTCGATCCGTGCTCGCCGGGCTTGATCGTCAGCATAATCGGATCGTTGGCCAAGACTCCGGAAACCGGGTAGAATCCTCCGGAGAGAGCCTTGCCGAGGATCAGAATGTCCGGCTTGACGTTCTCATGATCGACGGCCAAACGTTTTCCGGTTCGCGCGAGGCCGGTCTGCACCTCGTCGGCTATCCAGAGGACGTTGTGCTTGCTGCAGAGATCTCGCACTCCCTTCAGATATCCTTCCTACGATAGATCGAAAATACGATACGATTTCGGTTATCGGACTGGTCAAGGGCAAGGGCAAGGGCAGGATGAAGCGACGGAATAAGGTGGCGTGCCGTACCTTGGGAACGACGACTCCGGCCTCGCCCTGAATCGGCTCGACCATGAACGCGCAAACGTGGGGATCGGCCAGGGCCTGCTCGAGAGCGACGAGATCGTCGTACGGTACGATCTCGAATCCGGGCATGAACGGGCCGAAGCCGCTGTAACTGCTCGGATCCGTGCTCGAGGATAGGGCGCTCATCGTTCTGCCCCAAAAATTGCCCTCCGCGAACACGATTTTTGCCTGATATCGTGGTATGCCTTTGCTCGTGTATCCCCATCTGCGCGCCAACTTGCAGGCGGTTTCGCCACCCTCGACTCCCGTGTTCATCGGCAGCCATTTCTCGTACCTACGGGGCGAGAACGTGTCACTCGAAACTCCACGCATAGAGCGAAAAGGATTATGAGAGAGGAAAGGAAGGGAACGATGCCACACACCCGAACAGCTTCGTCACGTACTCCTCGAACTCGCCCAATACGTTCGAGTAGAAGGCTCTCGATGTGAGAGTGAGAATCTTTGCTTGATCGATCAACGTCTTGTAGATCCTAGGATGGCAGTGGCCCTGATTAACGGCGGAATATGCGCTAAGAAAGTCAAAGTAACGCTTCCCCTCGACGTCCCACATGTGCACTCCCTCCGCTCTGTTCAGAGCGACCGGAAGTGGATGGTAATTGTGAGCCCCGTACTTTGACTCTCGCTCGAAAACCTCTTGAGACGTTATACCTCGACGACCCTTTTCGCCCTAAGAACCATCGTGCGTTATCGATGACCATCCTCTTTTCCCCATTCTTTCGCGTTTCCGAAAGCGACGCTGCATCGTGCGCTTCGGAAAGGAAGGTCAAACATGTTACCTGGCAAAGACAACCCAGAAGCTTGCCCCTCGAGGAGCCCACGTTTTTCAGCATCGTTCTCGTCAAAAGTCGCATCGTTGAAAAGCAAGATTTCCCGCTGATCGCCCGATCTTTGCAGAATAATCGCCGATTATCGACGTCGAATAATCGCCGATCCTATCGTTCCAAAACGGAAAAAGCTCTCTCGCAAGAGTCGCGATAATTCTTCTGAAACAGATGGAAAGAGAAAAAGTCAAGGCGACGTGCCAGCCGGTGGCGTAAACTTCAAACCGAAAAATAACTTTAACGATAAACTTATCGCGGAGTTTATCGAAAAACTAACGACGTCTCCGTGACGCGTTATCTCGGCGAAAAAAAATGCGATATATCGTCGATGCACCGTTGCGTCTGCGAGCGCAGTTTATTTATATTGGGAGTACTTGCCACTCGGAGCGAGACGAAGGAGCTCGACGCTCGGCCCGACGAGGAGGAATCCGCGAACGCGCGGCTCTTTCCGGCCGAATATCTACGCGTCGGAAAAACCCGGAGGAATAGAACGTATCGAACGTTCTCCGCGTACTGTATGCCGGCCGAATTGCTTCGAGCCGTCTTTTCGTTCGTTTCGTTTCGTTTCGTCTCGCTTCGGCGAGCTTGCTTTCTCTCCTCGATGCGTACCGACGTCGTACCCTTACGCGTCGTATCGTAGATAACGGTTGCGATACAATTGGCCGCGCTATAATAGACAAAAGAAATCCCCTTCCGTGATTCAAGGAGAGGTCCGCGATTCGCTCTCGAGCGTTCGCTCGTAAATCTTTCATTCCCGGAGAACTTGCGTCGACGTATCGATCGACAATAACGCCGGATCTATCTGCTTTCTACGCTATAGTATGCTACATTTCATTTCCTATACTATGCCGTACCGTACCGTACCGTACCGTATCGTATCGTACCGCACGCTACGCGCGCATTACGCGATCTCCGTGTGCTGCCGCTCTAAAGTAAATACGATATAGTACATAATACGGTAGCGATAAATCGACCGATTCTACGAATGTGGCTTTGCAGTTCGAGCGAGACGCGCAGCTGTTTCCCCGTGCTACCGTGAAAATCCTGGCACTTATTTACCAAGTAAACCAGTTACAAGACAAACACGATTTGACGTAGTCAAACCGAGCAAAAGATACAATCTTCCGTTCGTTGATTGCGTTTCTTGCCATATTTACGAGATTTTAAATCGGTCTTCGGTATTATTATTATTCTGGTTATCGATAGTACCGTTGTTATTAGCGTTGCGTTATTATGTAAACGGTATACAGCGGAGATTCTGTACGAAACACTCGAAGGGGCCGGCTTATCGACACGGCCAAGGCCGATAAGCTTCCAGAAATCGTGTTTCGAGTATCGACCATATCAGCCATTGATCGCCACGATTCCACGTTCGAGAAGAGCAAAGTACGAAATGTATCGAACGTGCTTGTTCGTTAAAATGACAATTAAAATCTACTTCCCGTCACGTAGACTATACTTGTAGACCATCAACAGTTCGATACGCGCGTATCGAAACAACTACCAAACCAAAGCGTCTATATCGACGTTGACGAAGAGTTCTGATGACGGATCAAAGATTACATTCGAAGCGTCTACCTCGTAGGAGACGTTACTTTGATGCTCCAACGTACCCTAAGGAGAAAATGAGCAATCGAATACTTGGTTGCTCGAGTGGCAATTCAAACCCCAGAGCGGCGGTTTCATTTTTAGCTTTGCGCATGCTCCGTGACATTTCGATCGGGGTTGGTTGGCAACTTTGCCCGCCAAATCTTCCGATCGATCCGCCATGCTTTTGCCGCGTGCTCGTATGTTTCGTATAGTTTCTTAGGTACACGCTCTTAGGTTAACGTTAGTGAACGGTGGTAAGCGCCCTGACAGCGTTGGAGATTTCCCACTTTCTGCCGTTAAAACCGTTATCTTTGTTCGTGGTGCACAAAGATTCGTCTTTTACTTGACAAACAATTTTCCTCCGATGTCTAACATGGACGAAGATGATTATGAGCATCTCCGAAAACGAAATATAGCCGAAAGAGATGCCGTAGTAAGTAACTTTCTTTAAAATAATACTTTCAATCTACGTTTCGACAGGGAGATTTTAACCGTTGATTCTATCATGTGTTGCAGTTCGCTGAGTTTTTTGACAGTATAAAGAAGGAAACGAGCGAGTTAATGGAATCAACGAAGGAGGAAGAAATAGATTATAATACAGAAAATGAGCCACCAAAGAAAAGACGCAGGACAATCGCCGGCGATGGGAGTACGGTTCAAAGAAGAAATATACCGTTTGAACGTCGTAAGAGATACAACACTAGAAGCAAAACGAAAAATATGAATAACGCTGACTCGTACGTTTCGGACGATGAGAATATCTCGAAATCGAGCAGCGGCAAACGTAAGCTACAAGTTTTATTTGCATGGGCAAAACCGATACAACGATCGATCGACCTGATGAAACCGGGCTTCTGCGACGTAGACGAGGAGGAAGAACGATACAGCGACGAAGATGATGATTACGCGACGAGAAAAGTAATTCATAGTGTATCCAAATCGGAATATGATCCTGACAGTATACCTTCGGTTGATGAGATTACGGAGGAAATGCTGAAAAATGTCGCGGAAAGAAGTATTGGAAAACAATATTGTAAAGTGAGGGGTACGAGTTGTCATCAATGTAGGCAAAAAACCATGGATACAAAAACTGTGTGTCGATCAGGGGAATGCATAGGAATAAGAGGACAATTCTGCGGACCTTGTTTGAGAGGTCGATACGGCGAAAGTGCAGTGGAGGCATTAAAAGATCCTGTACGTGTAGAGTCGATTCAATTGTATTTCATTCGTTTTGCAGAATCTGCTACTTACGTTCACCTTTTATCTGAATTTTGTGTTTTCCAGAATTGGGCCTGCCCACCTTGTCGTGGTCTATGCAACTGCAGTATATGCAGGACCAGATGCGGATTGCGTCCTACAGGAATTTTAGCTCCCACAGCTTACGAGGAGGGCTTTTCGTCCGTTATGGATTATCTTCGATCTGCGGAAGGAGATGAGATGTAATTCTATTTCCAGTTGATAGTAGAGGATGATAAATATGTCGAAACATTCAGTATTGCCGTGTAACGGAAGACATGACATCAGAAACGGTGTGCCTTTTTTTTTTAATATGGTATTTTTATTCTTATATTCTTGTACCGTGTATGAGGAAAAGAACTTCTTTTTTTTTTTTTTAAATACCGTCAAACGTTCCTTTCTTTTTCCGCCCGATCATTTTATTGCTACGATTCCGTAACGTCTTGGAGATAATAGGGGATCGAATAAACGTAATATCGCAAGCCTGGAACATTTCATGCTTTTCTGCAAAAACAACACCCTATCCAATACGATAGCCGCCTCCAAAACAGGGGCCGCATGTATTCTTAGTGTTTGGAACATGTTGAACTTATTCGTTAAATACATATGAGATTGGTATATGGTTTCTAAATGGCTTGTCGACGGTATCTGAAGAAAAAACACATTTGTTTGTTTACTTAATGATTACGCAAACGATGGTGTATAGTCTATGACTATCGATATTCATCCTTTCTTTCAACGCACCTTTCCAACTTCTACACCGACCTTTGATAATCCCCATTTTGCATAGGTCGGAAAATCGTTCAAAGGTCCGCCACGTCCTATCCGCGCGTCATAGATTTCTGTCGAAAACAGATATAAATATGCTAAACGATTTACGGGTATATCGATGTAGTAAGATATGTAAAAACGTAATACCCATAGAATGTAGAATCACTTGTAAAACTGCGCGATAAAAAAGCGAAGGAGATCTGTTTTTCCCGCTTCTTTCGACGGACTGTTGAGCTAACATTCTAGCATTTTTAGAAAAAATATTTCCTTGATATAACATTTCGTTTGTCAGATGATAACAACAGGGCACTATACACAGTAAAGTTATATCGTCTGTATACAGAAAGGCTTTAATAATTGAATGCGCCAGAGAACCGCAAGTATGTAATCCAGTCAAGAAAAGATTTTTGTTTGAATTCCAATAGCTAAAGTTGTCCGTAACCAACTTGACGTAGTCAGTCTCGTCGTTTATTTCCTCGATTACGTGTCGAACCTGTAACATGAACGAATTGTCTTCTAAACTTTACAAGAACATTACACGACACGACAAACGTAATTCGGATACATTGAAAGTAATATTTAGATGGCATTGAATGTACCAACGATCGAGATAGAGCCATCCTCTTCGTTAATTTTTCGGCCCGCGATATTGCACCTTTATGGCACACTTGCGAAGAATCGATAGCAAGTACTGGAATTTTGTAGTTCTCTGCTACATAGGTCGATAAATAGGCTTTGCCTGCACCTGCGTCTATGACCAAACTGTCTTTGGTCGATGTTGCCAAAGTTGCAATAGCATTCCCGAGAACCTCTACTTCGTGTACCTTTTTAGCGTTCATAAGTCCTGCCTTCGCATTCTTATGCTTGCGTTTAAATTCATTATCATCCTCTGATAATAATTCCAGACCTATGTCTTTTAAATTTCCTACTGTAGAACATGATTCCAAGGATAAAGATTGTGTTAATTTTATAAAATTATTTATGTTGGGGTGACTCTTAATTTTATTCCAATAATTTTCATCTGTATCGTCTTCTTCGACTTCTAATTTTAGAGCATCCGGCAAACAGTTTTCCCATAACTTTTTAGTAACAAAGTCAACAGTGTTACAATTTATTAGTTCATGGTAAGTCTGTACAAAGCCTAAGATTAGATTGAAATGTTCTTCGTACTTGTTTGTAACATTAGTCATACTGTTGCCTTATTAAAAATTAAGCTTATCTGCCTCAGGATACAGTGGACTTATTCTTGCTAACGAGCAAAACTTGGCATACTTAATTTTAATATTGTCCAAGGTGTTCAATATATCTACATTTTCATTGTTACGCTTAGGAAAATTCTGAATACTTTCTAGCACATCCCTTGCAAGTAAAACAGATTTCTGAAATTCTGACTGATTACTGCTCAAATATTGTTGCAAAATACCACTGTAATATCCTAACTGCGCTGCTAACAAACTAGCTCTGTGATAACCAAGATGATATCCGTCCAATGGTTGCTTCTTGCCAGTTTCATAACCCTCTGTGTATCCCTTATTTATAGCGTTTTCTTCTGCGAACAGTAAACTCTCAAATACTTCGTTCACATCTAAATCTGTTTGCTTCGCAGACATAATTACTGTAATCGCAGACTGTGCACAGAGCTTCTTTGAACTCTACATGCAAATATAAGGTTATATAAAAGGTATTATATACATACGTTCAAAAATAATGTTCGTCGATTAAAAAAAAATTTTGGTTGTGGATTTTCTGGGATTTTAAATTAATACAACTGAATGTGATAAATATAATAAATGACCTAACATAACGTTCAGTCCGTATGCGAACTTAGATTATAAGCGACTCCTACAGTGCCAAAAAAATACAATAACTATTTAGTTCAGCATAGGAGGTCCAAGTGATTAGATGTATTTGAACTGGGAGATATAGACAGAACTTACAATGCGTTAAGAATACTTTCAAATACTTTCAATACTTTAAGATGAAGAAATTCGTACCATAGATTGAATATAAAAGACATATGCAGGTAAGTCTGCTCAAAAAATTTGGTACCATAGAATGAATATAAGGCATATAGATGGGGAAGTCTAGTGAAAAATTTCTACCATACATTGAATAAAGACATATAGATGGGAAAGTCTAGTAACAAAAATTGGTACCATTGAATATAAAACATGTAGACGGGTAAGTTTAGTAATAAAATTGGTGCCATTGAATATAAAACATATAGATGGGAAAGTCTAGTAACAAAATCTGCGCCATTGAATATAAAATATATAGATGGGGAACTCTAGTGAAAAATTTCTACCATACATTGAATAAAGACTTATAGATGGGAAAGTCTAGTAACAAAAATTGGTACCATTGAATATAAAAGATGTAGACGGGTAAGTTTAGTAATAAAATTGGTACCATTGAATATAAAAAATATATAGATGGGAAAGTCTAGTAACAAAATTTGCGCCATTGAATATAAAATATATAGATGGGGAACTCTAGTGAAAAATTTCTACCATACATTGAATAAAGACATATAGATAGGAAAGTCTAGTAACAAAAATTGGTACCATTTAATATAAAACATATAGACGGGTAAGTCTAGTAATAAAATTGGTACCATTGAATATAAAACATGTAGATGGGAAAGTCTAGTAACAAAATTTGCGCCATTGAATATAAAATATATAGATCGGGAACTCTAGTGAAAAATTTCTACCATACATTGAATAAAGACATATAGATGGGAAAGTCTAGTAACAAAAATTGGTACCATTTAATATAAACAATATAGACGGGTAAGTCTAGTAACAAAAATTGGTACCATTGAATATAAAACATGTAGATGGGAAAGTCTAGTAACAAAATTTGCGCCATTGAATATAAAATATATAGATCGGGAACTCTAGTGAAAAATTTCTACCATACATTGAATAAAGACATATAGATGGGAAAGTCTAGTAACAAAAATTGGTACCATTTAATATAAACCATATAGACGGGTAAGTCTAGTAACAAAAATTGGTACCATTGAATATAAAACATGTAGATGGGTAAGTCTGCTAAAAACTTCGAACCATATATTAAATATAAGATATATAGATGGGTAAGTCTACTAAGAAATTTCTACTACAAATGGAATGTAGAGTTTAGGGACGGGCAAATCTGCTGAGAAATTGATACTACAGATTGAATGCGTAACAGAGAGATGAGTAAATCTGTGGAGAAATTGGTAGTATAAATTAAACGGGTAATGCGGTGATGCGTAAATGTGCGAGAAATTTGTAGTATAGATTAAACGCGTAATGCGGAGATGCGTAAATGTGCTGAGAAGTTGAAATTGAAGAGCATGTATTTAATTTCGGCGGAAGAGGCTTCGTTTCGGATCGGTTTCGGTTTCGGTTTCGGTTAAATTTGCTTTCTTCTTGGCTCGGTTATAAGTAGTCTCGATATCTTTTGGGTGGGATGGTTGCCTTATTTAAAACTGGCCAGGAGTGGCTTTATGAAGGTTGAGGTTGAGTTTGAGATTGGTTTGATTTGTAAGAAAATGAAATACTACATGAGTTTAGAGCCTTGTAATTGGATACGGTGAGGATGCAGCTACCGTCGACTTTGACGGTGAGCAGGGGGTGAAACTCTTATGCACAACCTTGGACAGACAGTTTTAGTTGCGGGTTCAACTCTAGATGGCGCCACGTACAAGAACTAAACACGTACAGCTTTCCAATCCATAAGAAACCTACTGAAACCTACCAGCCTCTTTTCAAATAATACGTGAGATGTCATGGGCACGCGACTTGTTGCATCGAAGCGCATATACAAGACGTAGTATAAAAACATGTGTTTGCCAAATGTTGTTAAGAAGAGAAAAGATAAAATTAAAAATTCAGCGAACTTCACAATAATGAAGCGAAGTTCAGTATACCTCTGTAAATACTATCTTTAAATCAGTAAGCAATAATACTATATATACGATATATATAGCAGAATGTGCTATATATATATAACTATTAGTTGCGGGTTCCAGGATAGATGGCAGCACATTGGCGGTCTGAATTTTTAACATAGGAGTTTCCGCCCCCTGAATAATACGCGTAAGGGGTTAGGATGCGGCGGGTGATGGAAAATACAGAGAGAATATAGAATAAAAGTTTTATACTATTACTTATCCTTTACAGATTTATAGTTTTGGGAGAAGATGGTTATTTTGCAAATTGAAGGTTATAATAGACTATTGAAGATTATTTAACTTTTACAAGTATGGATGGTACGGTTGCATTCAAATTTGTGAAAGATACCTGCAAAATATAAGGAGGTTATGGGAAAGAGTGAATGCATAGGTGAGATTTTGAAAGAAACACTGGTGGCAGGTAGAGGTGGATTTTGTAGAGTCGCGGGGTGCAGAAAGTAAGGATACATGAGAAAATATGTATGGGAAAGGTAGCATAGCGGAGGGAAATATGTTTGCAGCGGTATCTGTCATTATGAGAAGCGGAAGAAGGGAGAGATGTAAGCAGCAGAATTCATTAGTATCCAATTACATGTATTCTTTCTCCAATCTGAAAAGGGAAATAAAAATGGAATGATTTATATAATACAATATAATATAATAGAAAAGAAATGTAATTTATCGCATGGTTTTCTTACCAAGTAGAGTAGAGGTAGAAAAATGTATGTTGTCTAAAGCATCACTGGCGACGGATATATTTTTATGTTCAGAATATAGGTGATGGATGGAGGCAAAGGAAACGTGAGTGAAATATTGGCACAGTGGGATAGAGGGAAAAGAATCAAAGAGAATAGCATAGGATAGAATAGAATAATGTTAGGGAGGCGGTAAGGAAAATGGTTTGGGTTCAAAGGAGGCAAGTTTAAGCAGCGAAGCAGTATGAGATTAGGAGGTTATTCTTTTACTTAATGTACGAGTGGGATATTTATAAATTGAATTTTAGTTTAATAAGATTGGAAACGGAAGTTGTAAGAGAGATACAGATATGCAAATGTGTGTGGAGAAAGGTAAATTATATAGAATTTGTAGAATTATTTAATTTAATTTTATTTGAATTTAATTTAAGAAATGGAACGTGTAAGTGAAAGTGAAATTAAGTGATATTAAATGAGTGGTAGAATTATCAGAAGTTGAACATAAACTTGAACTTGAACTTGAATTTGAATTTGAATTTGAACTTAAGATTTGGAAATGCAAGGTGAAAGTGAAATTAAGTGATATTAAATGAGTGGTAGAATTATCTTTATTTCATTTAGTTAAAGATATGGAACTGTGAGGGGGAAGCGATATTATGTTAAATGATTGATGGAAATATTTGAATTGAATTTAATTTAAGATGTGGAAATGTGAGGAGGAAGAGAAATTATATTAAACGAGGAAGGAAATATTTGAATTTCATTTAATTCAATATAAGATATGGAAATGTGAGGAGAAAGTGGAATGAAATGAAATGGTATTTTAAATGGAAAGAAAGTAATGCGATGCAATGGAACGAAGGGAAATTAAATGAAATGAAATGTAATGAAAAGGTAGGGAAGGAAATGTAAAGAAATGTAAAGGATGGAACTAAAGAAATAAATAAGTAAATAAGTGGAAGAATTATGCAAGGTATATATCTATTTGAGAATTGGTTGCTTGATTTCATTTCATTTCATTTCATTTCAAGTGGGTTAGGGGGTTTGAGGTTAAGTGAATATTTCAATGATGTGAAACATTTATTATTTATTCTTTATCCTTTTTCTTGATTAGTTGCAGCGTGGATATTGTAGGGAGTGGAGGAAGGGGAAAAGGAATGAAATGGGAATAATAATTATGCGAGGCATAGATACAGGTAAGAAGAGGATACATTTCTTTATCTCATGCGTGTCGAGGGGGTTTTAGGTGAAGATGCTAACGCAATGATATTTTATTTATTTATTCATTTCTCTGCCTTATTTATAGCGAGAGGAGGAAGGGAAACGAATGAAAATTGGAATAATTAATAACTATGGGAGGGATAGATTTGAGAAGCGGTTATTCAACCTGACGCATGTTGCGCCAGGGTGTTGTAGGTGAAGATGTCAATGCGATGAGATTTTATTTATTTATTCACTTCTTTTTCTTATTTCAAGCGAGCGGAGGATGGGAACTGGAAATTATGATAATAATTAGGCGAGGAATAGATTTGAGAAGCGGATACTTGATCCCATGCGTGTTGCTTTCCTTTGCGGGGCTTTAGGTTAAGACGTCAGTGCAATGCAATGATAAATTTATTAATTATTAACTTTATTAGTTTGAGTATGGAAAATTGTAGCGATTTGAGGAAGTGGAATGAATGAATTAATTAAAAATACGAATAATTAATAAATAAGCGAGGTGTACATTTGAGAAGTGGTTATCGAATCTCATGTGTGTTTGAGGGGCTTTAGGTTAAGACGATACTGCAACGATATGAAATATTTACAATTTTTATTATTTATAAGTTGGAGCGCCGAATTGTAGCGCGTTGAGGAAGGAATGAAAAATGGATCAATTAATAACTATGCGAGGTGTCGATGAGAGAAGCGGCTATTTATTTATTGAATTTCATGCGTGTTGCGTCGAGGGGTTATTGGTTAAGATGGGAATGCAAGGAGATTTTATTTATTTATTAGCTAAGAGAGTGGAAATGGTTGCGAGTTTTGAGGAAGGGAAGGAATGAAAATGGAAAGAATTAATAATAATTACGTGAGATGTAGGATTTGAGAGGTGGCTATCCAACTTGATGCGCGTTGCGTCGAGGGGTTTTAGGTTAAGAGGTTACGGCAACGATACTTTACTTGTTTATTAATTAAGGGAGTGAAATTGCATGTTGCTTTTGATCACGGAGGGAGGTTGGTGCATTTGGGAGTATATGTAACGGGGCGATGCGTTTTATAAGGGGATACACCTGGAAGGGGCTCTTGGTCACGAGCTCGTCGGTCTAAGTGCGAGGCGGTACAAGTGCGAGGCGGTACAAGTGCGAGGCGGTACAAGTGCGAGGCGGTACAAGTGCGAGGCGGTACAAGTGCGAGGCGGTACAAGTGCGAGGCGGTACAAGTGCGAGGCGGTACAAGTGCGAGGCGGTACAAGTGCGAGGCGGTACAAGTGCGAGGCGGTACAAGTGCGAGGCGGTACAAGTGCGAGGCGGTACAAGTGCGAGGCGGTACAAGTGCGAGGCGGTACAAGTGCGAGGCGGTACAAGTGCGAGGCGGTACAAGTGCGAGGCGGTACAAGTGCGAGGCGGTACAAGTGCGAGGCGGTACAAGTGCGAGGCGGTACAAGTGCGAGGCGGTCAGAGTGCTTCGGTTAGGTCAGAGTGCTTCGGTTAGGTCAGAGTGCTTCGGTTAGGTCAGAGTGCTTCGGTTAGGTCAGAGTGCTTCGGTTAGGTCAGAGTGCTTCGGTTAGGTCAGAGTGCTTCGGTTAGGTCAGAGTGCTTCGGTTAGGTCAGAGTGCTTCGGTTAGGTCAGAGTGCTTCGGTTAGGTCAGAGTGCTTCGGTTAGGTCAGAGTGCTTCGGTTAGGTCAGAGTGCTTCGGTTAGGTCAGAGTGCTTCGGTTAGGTCAGAGTGCTTCGGTTAGGTCAGAGTGCTTCGGTTAGGTCAGAGTGCTTCGGTTAGGTCAGAGTGCTTCGGTTAGGTCAGAGTGCTTCGGTTAGGTCAGAGTGCTTCGGTTAGGTCAGAGTGCTTCGGTTAGGTCAGAGTGCTTCGGTTAGGTCAGAGTGCTTCGGTTAGGTCAGAGTGCTTCGGTTAGGTCAGAGTGCTTCGGTTAGGTCAGAGTGCTTCGGTTAGGTCAGAGTGCTTCGGTTAGGTCAGAGTGCTTCGGTTAGGTCAGAGTGCTTCGGTTAGGTCAGAGTGCTTCGGTTAGGTCAGAGTGCTTCGGTTAGGTCAGAGTGCTTCGGTTAGGTCAGAGTGCTTCGGTTAGGTCAGAGTGCTTCGGTTAGGTCAGAGTGCTTCGGTTAGGTCAGAGTGCTTCGGTTAGGTCAGAGTGCTTCGGTTAGGTCAGAGTGCTTCGGTTAGGTCAGAGTGCTTCGGTTAGGTCAGAGTGCTTCGGTTAGGTCAGAGTGCTTCGGTTAGGTCAGAGTGCTTCGGTTAGGTCAGAGTGCTTCGGTTAGGTCAGAGTGCTTCGGTTAGGTCAGAGTGCTTCGGTTAGGTCAGAGTGCTTCGGTTAGGTCAGAGTGCTTCGGTTAGGTCAGAGTGCTTCGGTTAGGTCAGAGTGCTTCGGTTAGGTCAGAGTGCTTCGGTTAGGTCAGAGTGCTTCGGTTAGGTCAGAGTGCTTCGGTTAGGTCTGGGTTAGGTCTGGGTTAGGTCTGGGTTAGGTCTGGGTTAGGTCTGGGTTAGGTCTGGGTTAGGTCTGGGTTAGGTCTGGGTTAGGTCTGGGTTAGGTCTGGGTTAGGTCTGGGTTAGGTCTGGGTTAGGTCTGGGTTAGGTCTGGGTTAGGTCTGGGTTAGGTCTGGGTTAGGTCTGGGTTAGGTCTGGGTTAGGTCTGGGTTAGGTCTGGGTTAGGTCTGGGTTAGGTCTGGGTTAGGTCTGGGTTAGGTCTGGGTTAGGTCTGGGTTAGGTCTGGGTTAGGTCTGGGTTAGGTCTGGGTTAGGTCTGGGTTAGGTCTGGGTTAGGTCTGGGTTAGGTCTGGGTTAGGTCTGGGTTAGGTCTGGGTTAGGTCTGGGTTAGGTCTGGGTTAGGTCTGGGTTAGGTCTGGGTTAGGTCTGGGTTAGGTCTGGGTTAGGTCTGGGTTAGGTCTGGGTTAGGTCTGGGTTAGGTCTGGGTTAGGTCTGGGTTAGGTCTGGGTTAGGTCTGGGTTAGGTCTGGGTTAGGTCTGGGTTAGGTCTGGGTTAGGTCTGGGTTAGGTCTGGGTTAGGTCTGGGTTAGGTCTGGGTTAGGTCTGGGTTAGGTCTGGGTTAGGTCTGGGTTAGGTCTGGGTTAGGTCTGGGTTAGGTCTGGGTTAGGTCTGGGTTAGGTCTGGGTTAGGTCTGGGTTAGGTCTGGGTTAGGTCTGGGTTAGGTCTGGGTTAGGTCTGGGTTAGGTCTGGGTTAGGTCTGGGTTAGGTCTGGGTTAGGTCTGGGTTAGGTCTGGGTTAGGTCTGGGTTAGGTCTGGGTTAGGTCTGGGTTAGGTCTGGGTTAGGTCTGGGTTAGGTCTGGGTTAGGTCTGGGTTAGGTCTGGGTTAGGTCTGGGTTAGGTCTGGGTTAGGTCTGGGTTAGGTCTGGGTTAGGTCTGGGTTAGGTCTGGGTTAGGTCTGGGTTAGGTCTGGGTTAGGTCTGGGTTAGGTCTGGGTTAGGTCTGGGTTAGGTCTGGGTTAGGTCTGGGTTAGGTCTGGGTTAGGTCTGGGTTAGGTCTGGGTTAGGTCTGGGTTAGGTCTGGGTTAGGTCTGGGTTAGGTCTGGGTTAGGTCTGGGTTAGGTCTGGGTTAGGTCTGGGTTAGGTCTGGGTTAGGTCTGGGTTAGGTCTGGGTTAGGTCTGGGTTAGGTCTGGGTTAGGTCTGGGTTAGGTCTGGGTTAGGTCTGGGTTAGGTCTGGGTTAGGTCTGGGTTAGGTCTGGGTTAGGTCTGGGTTAGGTCTGGGTTAGGTCTGGGTTAGGTCTGGGTTAGGTCTGGGTTAGGTCTGGGTTAGGTCTGGGTTAGGTCTGGGTTTTAGGTCTGGGTTAGGTCTGGGTTAGGTCTGGGTTAGGTCTGGGTTAGGTCTGGGTTAGGTCTGGGTTAGGTCTGGGTTAGGTCTGGGTTAGGTCTGGGTTAGGTCTGGGTTAGGTCTGGGTTAGGTCTGGGTTAGGTCTGGGTTAGGTCTGGGTTAGGTCTGGGTTAGGTCTGGGTTAGGTCTGGGTTAGGTCTGGGTTAGGTCTGGGTTAGGTCTGGGTTAGGTCTGGGTTAGGTCTGGGTTAGGTCTGGGTTAGGTCTGGGTTAGGTCTGGGTTAGGTCTGGGTTAGGTCTGGGTTAGGTCTGGGTTAGGTCTGGGTTAGGTCTGGGTTAGGTCTGGGTTAGGTCTGGGTTAGGTCTGGGTTAGGTCTGGGTTAGGTCTGGGTTAGGTCTGGGTTAGGTCTGGGTTAGGTCTGGGTTAGGTCTGGGTTAGGTCTGGGTTAGGTCTGGGTTAGGTCTGGGTTAGGTCTGGGTTAGGTCTGGGTTAGGTCTGGGTTAGGTCTGGGTTAGGTCTGGGTTAGGTCTGGGTTAGGTCTGGGTTAGGTCTGGGTTAGGTCTGGGTTAGGTCTGGGTTAGGTCTGGGTTAGGTCTGGGTTAGGTCTGGGTTAGGTCTGGGTTAGGTCTGGGTTAGGTCTGGGTTAGGTCTGGGTTAGGTCTGGGTTAGGTCTGGGTTAGGTCTGGGTTAGGTCTGGGTTAGGTCTGGGTTAGGTCTGGGTTAGGTCTGGGTTAGGTCTGGGTTAGGTCTGGGTTAGGTCTGGGTTAGGTCTGGGTTAGGTCTGGGTTAGGTCTGGGTTAGGTCTGGGTTAGGTCTGGGTTAGGTCTGGGTTAGGTCTGGGTTAGGTCTGGGTTAGGTCTGGGTTAGGTCTGGGTTAGGTCTGGGTTAGGTCTGGGTTAGGTCTGGGTTAGGTCTGGGTTAGGTCTGGGTTAGGTCTGGGTTAGGTCTGGGTTAGGTCTGGGTTAGGTCTGGGTTAGGTCTGGGTTAGGTCTGGGTTAGGTCTGGGTTAGGTCTGGGTTAGGTCTGGGTTAGGTCTGGGTTAGGTCTGGGTTAGGTCTGGGTTAGGTCTGGGTTAGGTCTGGGTTAGGTCTGGGTTAGGTCTGGGTTAGGTCTGGGTTAGGTCTGGGTTAGGTCTGGGTTAGGTCTGGGTTAGGTCTGGGTTAGGTCTGGGTTAGGTCTGGGTTAGGTCTGGGTTAGGTCTGGGTTAGGTCTGGGTTAGGTCTGGGTTAGGTCTGGGTTAGGTCTGGGTTAGGTCTGGGTTAGGTCTGGGTTAGGTCTGGGTTAGGTCTGGGTTAGGTCTGGGTTAGGTCTGGGTTAGGTCTGGGTTAGGTCTGGGTTAGGTCTGGGTTAGGTCTGGGTTAGGTCTGGGTTAGGTCTGGGTTAGGTCTGGGTTAGGTCTGGGTTAGGTCTGGGTTAGGTCTGGGTTAGGTCTGGGTTAGGTCTGGGTTAGGTCTGGGTTAGGTCTGGGTTAGGTCTGGGTTAGGTCTGGGTTAGGTCTGGGTTAGGTCTGGGTTAGGTCTGGGTTAGGTCTGGGTTAGGTCTGGGTTAGGTCTGGGTTAGGTCTGGGTTAGGTCTGGGTTAGGTCTGGGTTAGGTCTGGGTTAGGTCTGGGTTAGGTCTGGGTTAGGTCTGGGTTAGGTCTGGGTTAGGTCTGGGTTAGGTCTGGGTTAGGTCTGGGTTAGGTCTGGGTTAGGTCTGGGTTAGGTCTGGGTTAGGTCTGGGTTAGGTCTGGGTTAGGTCTGGGTTAGGTCTGGGTTAGGTCTGGGTTAGGTCTGGGTTAGGTCTGGGTTAGGTCTGGGTTAGGTCTGGGTTAGGTCTGGGTTAGGTCTGGGTTAGGTCTGGGTTAGGTCTGGGTTAGGTCTGGGTTAGGTCTGGGTTAGGTCTGGGTTAGGTCTGGGTTAGGTCTGGGTTAGGTCTGGGTTAGGTCTGGGTTAGGTCTGGGTTAGGTCTGGGTTAGGTCTGGGTTAGGTCTGGGTTAGGTCTGGGTTAGGTCTGGGTTAGGTCTGGGTTAGGTCTGGGTTAGGTCTGGGTTAGGTCTGGGTTAGGTCTGGGTTAGGTCTGGGTTAGGTCTGGGTTAGGTCTGGGTTAGGTCTGGGTTAGGTCTGGGTTAGGTCTGGGTTAGGTCTGGGTTAGGTCTGGGTTAGGTCTGGGTTAGGTCTGGGTTAGGTCTGGGTTAGGTCTGGGTTAGGTCTGGGTTAGGTCTGGGTTAGGTCTGGGTTAGGTCTGGGTTAGGTCTGGGTTAGGTCTGGGTTAGGTCTGGGTTAGGTCTGGGTTAGGTCTGGGTTAGGTCTGGGTTAGGTCTGGGTTAGGTCTGGGTTAGGTCTGGGTTAGGTCTGGGTTAGGTCTGGGTTAGGTCTGGGTTAGGTCTGGGTTAGGTCTGGGTTAGGTCTGGGTTAGGTCTGGGTTAGGTCTGGGTTAGGTCTGGGTTAGGTCTGGGTTAGGTCTGGGTTAGGTCTGGGTTAGGTCTGGGTTAGGTCTGGGTTAGGTCTGGGTTAGGTCTGGGTTAGGTCTGGGTTAGGTCTGGGTTAGGTCTGGGTTAGGTCTGGGTTAGGTCTGGGTTAGGTCTGGGTTAGGTCTGGGTTAGGTCTGGGTTAGGTCTGGGTTAGGTCTGGGTTAGGTCTGGGTTAGGTCTGGGTTAGGTCTGGGTTAGGTCTGGGTTAGGTCTGGGTTAGGTCTGGGTTAGGTCTGGGTTAGGTCTGGGTTAGGTCTGGGTTAGGTCTGGGTTAGGTCTGGGTTAGGTCTGGGTTAGGTCTGGGTTAGGTCTGGGTTAGGTCTGGGTTAGGTCTGGGTTAGGTCTGGGTTAGGTCTGGGTTAGGTCTGGGTTAGGTCTGGGTTAGGTCTGGGTTAGGTCTGGGTTAGGTCTGGGTTAGGTCTGGGTTAGGTCTGGGTTAGGTCTGGGTTAGGTCTGGGTTAGGTCTGGGTTAGGTCTGGGTTAGGTCTGGGTTAGGTCTGGGTTAGGTCTGGGTTAGGTCTGGGTTAGGTCTGGGTTAGGTCTGGGTTAGGTCTGGGTTAGGTCTGGGTTAGGTCTGGGTTAGGTCTGGGTTAGGTCTGGGTTAGGTCTGGGTTAGGTCTGGGTTAGGTCTGGGTTAGGTCTGGGTTAGGTCTGGGTTAGGTCTGGGTTAGGTCTGGGTTAGGTCTGGGTTAGGTCTGGGTTAGGTCTGGGTTAGGTCTGGGTTAGGTCTGGGTTAGGTCTGGGTTAGGTCTGGGTTAGGTCTGGGTTAGGTCTGGGTTAGGTCTGGGTTAGGTCTGGGTTAGGTCTGGGTTAGGTCTGGGTTAGGTCTGGGTTAGGTCTGGGTTAGGTCTGGGTTAGGTCTGGGTTAGGTCTGGGTTAGGTCTGGGTTAGGTCTGGGTTAGGTCTGGGTTAGGTCTGGGTTAGGTCTGGGTTAGGTCTGGGTTAGGTCTGGGTTAGGTCTGGGTTAGGTCTGGGTTAGGTCTGGGTTAGGTCTGGGTTAGGTCTGGGTTAGGTCTGGGTTAGGTCTGGGTTAGGTCTGGGTTAGGTCTGGGTTAGGTCTGGGTTAGGTCTGGGTTAGGTCTGGGTTAGGTCTGGGTTAGGTCTGGGTTAGGTCTGGGTTAGGTCTGGGTTAGGTCTGGGTTAGGTCTGGGTTAGGTCTGGGTTAGGTCTGGGTTAGGTCTGGGTTAGGTCTGGGTTAGGTCTGGGTTAGGTCTGGGTTAGGTCTGGGTTAGGTCTGGGTTAGGTCTGGGTTAGGTCTGGGTTAGGTCTGGGTTAGGTCTGGGTTAGGTCTGGGTTAGGTCTGGGTTAGGTCTGGGTTAGGTCTGGGTTAGGTCTGGGTTAGGTCTGGGTTAGGTCTGGGTTAGGTCTGGGTTAGGTCTGGGTTAGGTCTGGGTTAGGTCTGGGTTAGGTCTGGGTTAGGTCTGGGTTAGGTCTGGGTTAGGTCTGGGTTAGGTCTGGGTTAGGTCTGGGTTAGGTCTGGGTTAGGTCTGGGTTAGGTCTGGGTTAGGTCTGGGTTAGGTCTGGGTTAGGTCTGGGTTAGGTCTGGGTTAGGTCTGGGTTAGGTCTGGGTTAGGTCTGGGTTAGGTCTGGGTTAGGTCTGGGTTAGGTCTGGGTTAGGTCTGGGTTAGGTCTGGGTTAGGTCTGGGTTAGGTCTGGGTTAGGTCTGGGTTAGGTCTGGGTTAGGTCTGGGTTAGGTCTGGGTTAGGTCTGGGTTAGGTCTGGGTTAGGTCTGGGTTAGGTCTGGGTTAGGTCTGGGTTAGGTCTGGGTTAGGTCTGGGTTAGGTCTGGGTTAGGTCTGGGTTAGGTCTGGGTTAGGTCTGGGTTAGGTCTGGGTTAGGTCTGGGTTAGGTCTGGGTTAGGTCTGGGTTAGGTCTGGGTTAGGTCTGGGTTAGGTCTGGGTTAGGTCTGGGTTAGGTCTGGGTTAGGTCTGGGTTAGGTCTGGGTTAGGTCTGGGTTAGGTCTGGGTTAGGTCTGGGTTAGGTCTGGGTTAGGTCTGGGTTAGGTCTGGGTTAGGTCTGGGTTAGGTCTGGGTTAGGTCTGGGTTAGGTCTGGGTTAGGTCTGGGTTAGGTCTGGGTTAGGTCTGGGTTAGGTCTGGGTTAGGTCTGGGTTAGGTCTGGGTTAGGTCTGGGTTAGGTCTGGGTTAGGTCTGGGTTAGGTCTGGGTTAGGTCTGGGTTAGGTCTGGGTTAGGTCTGGGTTAGGTCTGGGTTAGGTCTGGGTTAGGTCTGGGTTAGGTCTGGGTTAGGTCTGGGTTAGGTCTGGGTTAGGTCTGGGTTAGGTCTGGGTTAGGTCTGGGTTAGGTCTGGGTTAGGTCTGGGTTAGGTCTGGGTTAGGTCTGGGTTAGGTCTGGGTTAGGTCTGGGTTAGGTCTGGGTTAGGTCTGGGTTAGGTCTGGGTTAGGTCTGGGTTAGGTCTGGGTTAGGTCTGGGTTAGGTCTGGGTTAGGTCTGGGTTAGGTCTGGGTTAGGTCTGGGTTAGGTCTGGGTTAGGTCTGGGTTAGGTCTGGGTTAGGTCTGGGTTAGGTCTGGGTTAGGTCTGGGTTAGGTCTGGGTTAGGTCTGGGTTAGGTCTGGGTTAGGTCTGGGTTAGGTCTGGGTTAGGTCTGGGTTAGGTCTGGGTTAGGTCTGGGTTAGGTCTGGGTTAGGTCTGGGTTAGGTCTGGGTTAGGTCTGGGTTAGGTCTGGGTTAGGTCTGGGTTAGGTCTGGGTTAGGTCTGGGTTAGGTCTGGGTTAGGTCTGGGTTAGGTCTGGGTTAGGTCTGGGTTAGGTCTGGGTTAGGTCTGGGTTAGGTCTGGGTTAGGTCTGGGTTAGGTCTGGGTTAGGTCTGGGTTAGGTCTGGGTTAGGTCTGGGTTAGGTCTGGGTTAGGTCTGGGTTAGGTCTGGGTTAGGTCTGGGTTAGGTCTGGGTTAGGTCTGGGTTAGGTCTGGGTTAGGTCTGGGTTAGGTCTGGGTTAGGTCTGGGTTAGGTCTGGGTTAGGTCTGGGTTAGGTCTGGGTTAGGTCTGGGTTAGGTCTGGGTTAGGTCTGGGTTAGGTCTGGGTTAGGTCTGGGTTAGGTCTGGGTTAGGTCTGGGTTAGGTCTGGGTTAGGTCTGGGTTAGGTCTGGGTTAGGTCTGGGTTAGGTCTGGGTTAGGTCTGGGTTAGGTCTGGGTTAGGTCTGGGTTAGGTCTGGGTTAGGTCTGGGTTAGGTCTGGGTTAGGTCTGGGTTAGGTCTGGGTTAGGTCTGGGTTAGGTCTGGGTTAGGTCTGGGTTAGGTCTGGGTTAGGTCTGGGTTAGGTCTGGGTTAGGTCTGGGTTAGGTCTGGGTTAGGTCTGGGTTAGGTCTGGGTTAGGTCTGGGTTAGGTCTGGGTTAGGTCTGGGTTAGGTCTGGGTTAGGTCTGGGTTAGGTCTGGGTTAGGTCTGGGTTAGGTCTGGGTTAGGTCTGGGTTAGGTCTGGGTTAGGTCTGGGTTAGGTCTGGGTTAGGTCTGGGTTAGGTCTGGGTTAGGTCTGGGTTAGGTCTGGGTTAGGTCTGGGTTAGGTCTGGGTTAGGTCTGGGTTAGGTCTGGGTTAGGTCTGGGTTAGGTCTGGGTTAGGTCTGGGTTAGGTCTGGGTTAGGTCTGGGTTAGGTCTGGGTTAGGTCTGGGTTAGGTCTGGGTTAGGTCTGGGTTAGGTCTGGGTTAGGTCTGGGTTAGGTCTGGGTTAGGTCTGGGTTAGGTCTGGGTTAGGTCTGGGTTAGGTCTGGGTTAGGTCTGGGTTAGGTCTGGGTTAGGTCTGGGTTAGGTCTGGGTTAGGTCTGGGTTAGGTCTGGGTTAGGTCTGGGTTAGGTCTGGGTTAGGTCTGGGTTAGGTCTGGGTTAGGTCTGGGTTAGGTCTGGGTTAGGTCTGGGTTAGGTCTGGGTTAGGTCTGGGTTAGGTCTGGGTTAGGTCTGGGTTAGGTCTGGGTTAGGTCTGGGTTAGGTCTGGGTTAGGTCTGGGTTAGGTCTGGGTTAGGTCTGGGTTAGGTCTGGGTTAGGTCTGGGTTAGGTCTGGGTTAGGTCTGGGTTAGGTCTGGGTTAGGTCTGGGTTAGGTCTGGGTTAGGTCTGGGTTAGGTCTGGGTTAGGTCTGGGTTAGGTCTGGGTTAGGTCTGGGTTAGGTCTGGGTTAGGTCTGGGTTAGGTCTGGGTTAGGTCTGGGTTAGGTCTGGGTTAGGTCTGGGTTAGGTCTGGGTTAGGTCTGGGTTAGGTCTGGGTTAGGTCTGGGTTAGGTCTGGGTTAGGTCTGGGTTAGGTCTGGGTTAGGTCTGGGTTAGGTCTGGGTTAGGTCTGGGTTAGGTCTGGGTTAGGTCTGGGTTAGGTCTGGGTTAGGTCTGGGTTAGGTCTGGGTTAGGTCTGGGTTAGGTCTGGGTTAGGTCTGGGTTAGGTCTGGGTTAGGTCTGGGTTAGGTCTGGGTTAGGTCTGGGTTAGGTCTGGGTTAGGTCTGGGTTAGGTCTGGGTTAGGTCTGGGTTAGGTCTGGGTTAGGTCTGGGTTAGGTCTGGGTTAGGTCTGGGTTAGGTCTGGGTTAGGTCTGGGTTAGGTCTGGGTTAGGTCTGGGTTAGGTCTGGGTTAGGTCTGGGTTAGGTCTGGGTTAGGTCTGGGTTAGGTCTGGGTTAGGTCTGGGTTAGGTCTGGGTTAGGTCTGGGTTAGGTCTGGGTTAGGTCTGGGTTAGGTCTGGGTTAGGTCTGGGTTAGGTCTGGGTTAGGTCTGGGTTAGGTCTGGGTTAGGTCTGGGTTAGGTCTGGGTTAGGTCTGGGTTAGGTCTGGGTTAGGTCTGGGTTAGGTCTGGGTTAGGTCTGGGTTAGGTCTGGGTTAGGTCTGGGTTAGGTCTGGGTTAGGTCTGGGTTAGGTCTGGGTTAGGTCTGGGTTAGGTCTGGGTTAGGTCTGGGTTAGGTCTGGGTTAGGTCTGGGTTAGGTCTGGGTTAGGTCTGGGTTAGGTCTGGGTTAGGTCTGGGTTAGGTCTGGGTTAGGTCTGGGTTAGGTCTGGGTTAGGTCTGGGTTAGGTCTGGGTTAGGTGGGTTAGGTCTGGGTTAGGTCTGGGTTAGGTCTGGGTTAGGTCTGGGTTAGGTCTGGGTTAGGTCTGGGTTAGGTCTGGGTTAGGTCTGGGTTAGGTCTGGGTTAGGTCTGGGTTAGGTCTGGGTTAGGTCTGGGTTAGGTCTGGGTTAGGTCTGGGTTAGGTCTGGGTTAGGTCTGGGTTAGGTCTGGGTTAGGTCTGGGTTAGGTCTGGGTTAGGTCTGGGTTAGGTCTGGGTTAGGTCTGGGTTAGGTCTGGGTTAGGTCTGGGTTAGGTCTGGGTTAGGTCTGGGTTAGGTCTGGGTTAGGTCTGGGTTAGGTCTGGGTTAGGTCTGGGTTAGGTCTGGGTTAGGTCTGGGTTAGGTCTGGGTTAGGTCTGGGTTAGGTCTGGGTTAGGTCTGGGTTAGGTCTGGGTTAGGTCTGGGTTAGGTCTGGGTTAGGTCTGGGTTAGGTCTGGGTTAGGTCTGGGTTAGGTCTGGGTTAGGTCTGGGTTAGGTCTGGGTTAGGTCTGGGTTAGGTCTGGGTTAGGTCTGGGTTAGGTCTGGGTTAGGTCTGGGTTAGGTCTGGGTTAGGTCTGGGTTAGGTCTGGGTTAGGTCTGGGTTAGGTTAGGTCTGGGTTAGGTCTGGGTTAGGTCTGGGTTAGGTCTGGGTTAGGTCTGGGTTAGGTCTGGGTTAGGTCTGGGTTAGGTCTGGGTTAGGTCTGGGTTAGGTCTGGGTTAGGTCTGGGTTAGGTCTGGGTTAGGTCTGGGTTAGGTCTGGGTTAGGTCTGGGTTAGGTCTGGGTTAGGTCTGGGTTAGGTCTGGGTTAGGTCTGGGTTAGGTCTGGGTTAGGTCTGGGTTAGGTCTGGGTTAGGTCTGGGTTAGGTCTGGGTTAGGTCTGGGTTAGGTCTGGGTTAGGTCTGGGTTAGGTCTGGGTTAGGTCTGGGTTAGGTCTGGGTTAGGTCTGGGTTAGGTCTGGGTTAGGTCTGGGTTAGGTCTGGGTTAGGTCTGGGTTAGGTCTGGGTTAGGTCTGGGTTAGGTCTGGGTTAGGTCTGGGTTAGGTCTGGGTTAGGTCTGGGTTAGGTCTGGGTTAGGTCTGGGTTAGGTCTGGGTTAGGTCTGGGTTAGGTCTGGGTTAGGTCTGGGTTAGGTCTGGGTTAGGTCTGGGTTAGGTCTGGGTTAGGTCTGGGTTAGGTCTGGGTTAGGTCTGGGTTAGGTCTGGGTTAGGTCTGGGTTAGGTCTGGGTTAGGTCTGGGTTAGGTCTGGGTTAGGTCTGGGTTAGGTCTGGGTTAGGTCTGGGTTAGGTCTGGGTTAGGTCTGGGTTAGGTCTGGGTTAGGTCTGGGTTAGGTCTGGGTTAGGTCTGGGTTAGGTCTGGGTTAGGTCTGGGTTAGGTCTGGGTTAGGTCTGGGTTAGGTCTGGGTTAGGTCTGGGTTAGGTCTGGGTTAGGTCTGGGTTAGGTCTGGGTTAGGTCTGGGTTAGGTCTGGGTTAGGTCTGGGTTAGGTCTGGGTTAGGTCTGGGTTAGGTCTGGGTTAGGTCTGGGTTAGGTCTGGGTTAGGTCTGGGTTAGGTCTGGGTTAGGTCTGGGTTAGGTCTGGGTTAGGTCTGGGTTAGGTCTGGGTTAGGTCTGGGTTAGGTCTGGGTTAGGTCTGGGTTAGGTCTGGGTTAGGTCTGGGTTAGGTCTGGGTTAGGTCTGGGTTAGGTCTGGGTTAGGTCTGGGTTAGGTCTGGGTTAGGTCTGGGTTAGGTCTGGGTTAGGTCTGGGTTAGGTCTGGGTTAGGTCTGGGTTAGGTCTGGGTTAGGTCTGGGTTAGGTCTGGGTTAGGTCTGGGTTAGGTCTGGGTTAGGTCTGGGTTAGGTCTGGGTTAGGTCTGGGTTAGGTCTGGGTTAGGTCTGGGTTAGGTCTGGGTTAGGTCTGGGTTAGGTCTGGGTTAGGTCTGGGTTAGGTCTGGGTTAGGTCTGGGTTAGGTCTGGGTTAGGTCTGGGTTAGGTCTGGGTTAGGTCTGGGTTAGGTCTGGGTTAGGTCTGGGTTAGGTCTGGGTTAGGTCTGGGTTAGGTCTGGGTTAGGTCTGGGTTAGGTCTGGGTTAGGTCTGGGTTAGGTCTGGGTTAGGTCTGGGTTAGGTCTGGGTTAGGTCTGGGTTAGGTCTGGGTTAGGTCTGGGTTAGGTCTGGGTTAGGTCTGGGTTAGGTCTGGGTTAGGTCTGGGTTAGGTCTGGGTTAGGTCTGGGTTAGGTCTGGGTTAGGTCTGGGTTAGGTCTGGGTTAGGTCTGGGTTAGGTCTGGGTTAGGTCTGGGTTAGGTCTGGGTTAGGTCTGGGTTAGGTCTGGGTTAGGTCTGGGTTAGGTCTGGGTTAGGTCTGGGTTAGGTCTGGGTTAGGTCTGGGTTAGGTCTGGGTTAGGTCTGGGTTAGGTCTGGGTTAGGTCTGGGTTAGGTCTGGGTTAGGTCTGGGTTAGGTCTGGGTTAGGTCTGGGTTAGGTCTGGGTTAGGTCTGGGTTAGGTCTGGGTTAGGTCTGGGTTAGGTCTGGGTTAGGTCTGGGTTAGGTCTGGGTTAGGTCTGGGTTAGGTCTGGGTTAGGTCTGGGTTAGGTCTGGGTTAGGTCTGGGTTAGGTCTGGGTTAGGTCTGGGTTAGGTCTGGGTTAGGTCTGGGTTAGGTCTGGGTTAGGTCTGGGTTAGGTCTGGGTTAGGTCTGGGTTAGGTCTGGGTTAGGTCTGGGTTAGGTCTGGGTTAGGTCTGGGTTAGGTCTGGGTTAGGTCTGGGTTAGGTCTGGGTTAGGTCTGGGTTAGGTCTGGGTTAGGTCTGGGTTAGGTCTGGGTTAGGTCTGGGTTAGGTCTGGGTTAGGTCTGGGTTAGGTCTGGGTTAGGTCTGGGTTAGGTCTGGGTTAGGTCTGGGTTAGGTCTGGGTTAGGTCTGGGTTAGGTCTGGGTTAGGTCTGGGTTAGGTCTGGGTTAGGTCTGGGTTAGGTCTGGGTTAGGTCTGGGTTAGGTCTGGGTTAGGTCTGGGTTAGGTCTGGGTTAGGTCTGGGTTAGGTCTGGGTTAGGTCTGGGTTAGGTCTGGGTTAGGTCTGGGTTAGGTCTGGGTTAGGTCTGGGTTAGGTCTGGGTTAGGTCTGGGTTAGGTCTGGGTTAGGTCTGGGTTAGGTCTGGGTTAGGTCTGGGTTAGGTCTGGGTTAGGTCTGGGTTAGGTCTGGGTTAGGTCTGGGTTAGGTCTGGGTTAGGTCTGGGTTAGGTCTGGGTTAGGTCTGGGTTAGGTCTGGGTTAGGTCTGGGTTAGGTCTGGGTTAGGTCTGGGTTAGGTCTGGGTTAGGTCTGGGTTAGGTCTGGGTTAGGTCTGGGTTAGGTCTGGGTTAGGTCTGGGTTAGGTCTGGGTTAGGTCTGGGTTAGGTCTGGGTTAGGTCTGGGTTAGGTCTGGGTTAGGTCTGGGTTAGGTCTGGGTTAGGTCTGGGTTAGGTCTGGGTTAGGTCTGGGTTAGGTCTGGGTTAGGTCTGGGTTAGGTCTGGGTTAGGTCTGGGTTAGGTCTGGGTTAGGTCTGGGTTAGGTCTGGGTTAGGTCTGGGTTAGGTCTGGGTTAGGTCTGGGTTAGGTCTGGGTTAGGTCTGGGTTAGGTCTGGGTTAGGTCTGGGTTAGGTCTGGGTTAGGTCTGGGTTAGGTCTGGGTTAGGTCTGGGTTAGGTCTGGGTTAGGTCTGGGTTAGGTCTGGGTTAGGTCTGGGTTAGGTCTGGGTTAGGTCTGGGTTAGGTCTGGGTTAGGTCTGGGTTAGGTCTGGGTTAGGTCTGGGTTAGGTCTGGGTTAGGTCTGGGTTAGGTCTGGGTTAGGTCTGGGTTAGGTCTGGGTTAGGTCTGGGTTAGGTCTGGGTTAGGTCTGGGTTAGGTCTGGGTTAGGTCTGGGTTAGG